>AWOL01S0072050.1:31102-55877 GCA_000715115.1 Nicotiana otophora | reverse complement strand
TAATTAATATTAATTGATATGTATATATGTATATATTGTGAATTGTTAGATAAAAATATTAAAGGATGGAAATCTCATATGCTTGATTTTCTCTTTAAATTAATTAATTGTAAAGAGAAATTGTTCTTCCTCCCAAATTTATCTTATAATAAATATACTCTCGTTTGGTTAAAATTGTGGGGACATAGGTGAGCTGCATTCTGTATTACGATCCGCAGCCAACAGAGTCTCTTTCAGAGTTATTATATTTTTCCTGTCTAATTTGTATTCCGGACAGATGCTGTATTTTATTTTAGCTCCCTAGTAAATGCTCATGCACTTGTGACACCGGGTTTTGGCAATGGTTGTGAATTGTTTAGAAATTTAGTTACTAAAAGTATTTATCATTTACTCTATGAGTTTTATCTTTATTATTTCATTTAAGAAATTTTGATTTTTAAAATACTAAAATTGGTAATTAAGCTAAGTATGTATTGCTGGTTTGCCTGACGACGGTGTCCGGTTCTTTCACGATCTTTAATGGATTTTGGGTCGTGACACCAAGCATCCGTGATTTGAGTTCGTGCGTGGAGATTTCAAAGTATACCTGCCAGCGTCCGCAGGGCTCGGAGTCTCTCTCTTCCTAGATTATTTATTTTCTTATCCTTTTTTAGACACTAATGTATAGAGATATTCGGTATTATTTCATAAGGCTTGATATTTGTATTTCGCCGGATTTTGGGCAATTATGTATATACTGAGTTGTGGAGATTTTCTTTATATTAGTTGTTGGATTTGGAGACTTTAATTATTATTTCGGTTATCTCTGCATAAATGTTAGGATTACCTAGTATTAGAGACCTGGTTCCATCACGACATCCTTAGGAGGGTAATTTGGGATCGTGTTGCTACCATTACATAGTTATAACATATTTTTAGTTTTTAGTTAATTGTATATAGGAAAAATATCACTGTATAGCTGCTCTTAAATTAATAGCCGAAACATATATTTTTGAGTATTTGCTTGTATATGTATACATTTCTGTATATTATATACAAAAAATATACAAATTTTATATACTTTTGCAACTACTGAATAAAATAAATTTCGATCGCGAGCTAAGAATTATCTTATCCTTTGTATATATCTCAATTTGTTGACTATATCTATTCAAATGTTTAGTACCGTAAACATATCCAAGAAATTAAGTTGGCTATCCGTACAACTCGACATCTTAAAGGTCTTATTTAATTGATCATCAATACGCATCCTTATTCTTAAACAATAGAGAAACTATATAATCATTAAGTAAAATAGGAAATTACAAATGAAAATCAACATGTAAAACTTCAAATTAATGTGAGTAATGTAAGACTATAACATTATACTCAACAATACCATCCCCAAAATAAGGATGTGTATGGTTGATAAATAAAATAAGACGTTTAAGATGTTATGAATTGTACGGATAGTATCTTAATTTATTACGCTACCCGAAAATTGCTCTTCTCCAACTACTAATTTCAGCTACAAAACAGTTGTAGGAATTTTTTGATTACAATAGTCGTAAAATAATAAATTATATTTTTGTAATTTTTATAAATATTACCGACTACAGTTTCGATTCGACTGTAGTTGTCATAAACTTTGGCGAACAATTCCGCGAATTAATGTTTTCGACTACTGTGGTCGGACACGAAGTTAAAACAAAAGGTAGAAATTTCCGAGTACACGGAAATCTTTTTCCGACGTATCATTTTCCGAGTATCCCAATACGGTCAGAATGTAGTCGAAAAATTAGACTTTGCGACTACTTTTCGGCTATTTTAATAGTCGAAAAATGTGATTTTCTGGTTCTATTGGATATGTTTAAGGTACTAAATAATCTAAATATGTATATTCAACTAACTGAGATATACACAATTAATTAAAAACTAAAAATATGTTATGACTATGTACTGGTAGATGTAATTAAAATAAAAAGTCGTTATTATCTGGAAGTGAAAGGTGCATATTATAAAAATCATGCGGGCAACTAACTAGATGATATTAAGCAGTCTGTGATAGCAATTATACAATATATTTTTGCATTGTGTATATATATCAAATAAGATTATGCGGTAGTTATGTTGCTAACTACTCATCCAATATAAATGTTTGAATAATTATCATCTAAATGGATATATAGTTTAGAAATAATTATCAAGTTATCTTAATTGCACAAAACAATGTATGTAAGAAAGATCATATTCACACAACTGTGTGAGGCCTCTTGGTGAAACTGTGTGAGTTTTACCCAATTTAACGTGGTTAGGTCAATGTGACCTACGTCCACACGCGAAGAGGAGCAATTTCACTACACCAATAAGAGTACAAACGAGATTACAAAATTAGAGTAAATACTCTAATTAGTCCAAAATACCCCAAGAGAATAACCTTACAAGATCACTCCAAAGAAAGGATTTACACAATTCCAACACTCAATCTCTTACAAAATACCCTATAATGAAAGAAAGGAAAGACATGAGACATTTGTATCAAACTTTGGTGTATTTGATATGGACATTTGCCAGCCTATTTATAATTAAATGAGATGGTCATGTATGGAATATGATTGGCCAACAAGGCCTTTAATAAATGGACAGAAAATGTCCAACAAAGTGACCAATAAAAGACCACAGAGAACCCAACAAGGCACATAGTCTATGGCCAAAAGTAGGCCACGTATATTATAATATTCATAATATATTTGTATCTGCAATGCATTATTCCTTCTCAATTAACTACGTGGGAGAGACGAACAAAAAGAAGAGATGGAGAAAAGGAGCCTAGTTCTATTACTTTGCTTCATTGTTATGGCCATTCCAATGGTTCAAGGCGTTGACTTAGGACCCAAGGTTACTGAAAAATGGTTCGAAAAAATTTCTCACGTAAAGCAAAAGGTAACCAAATTTCATTTTTATTTCCACGACATACTCAAAGGTAAGAATCCAACTGCAACTCAAATAGCCCAGTCCAATACAACTACTAAATCCCCAACTTTGTTTGGGTTTGTTGCAGTGACAGATGACCCATTAAAAGTTGGGCCAGAGCCCAATTCAACAATAGTGGACCGAGCCCAAGAAATATATGGTTCAGCTGATCAAAAAGATGGAGCCCTTCTCATAAACCTCAACTTTATGTTCACCAGTGGTAAGTTCAATGGTAGCACATTGAGTGTACTTCGCCGGAATCTTGTGTTTAATCAGTACCGTGAAGTGCCGATCATCGGCGATTCTGGAATTTTTTGTTTTGTTGAACCAAACAGTCTTTGCAGTGGCAATTTTTGGAGCCAACCAGAAAACTCCAGAACCACCGACGATCGACATTTCACGGTACTGATTAAATACAGGATTCCGGCCAAGTACACTTAGTGTGCTACCATTGAACTCACCACTGGAAAACACAAAATTGAGGTTCATGATAAGGTCACCTTCTTTTTTAATCAGCTGGACCATATATTTATTGGGCTCGGCCTACTATTGTTGAATTAGGCTCTTGTAACGACCCGACTTGTCGGTCTGAGAATTTACGTACCATTCAACAACTTAAGGCCTCGAGCAGCTTTGTAACATGTTCTATGACTTGCGTACAAGGTTGAGTTTGATTTTTGGATGGTTCGAAATTTAATCGAAAGAACAATTCTTATTTTTGAAGCTTAAATGAAAAGAGTTAACCAGAGTTTGACTTTTGAGCAAATAACTTCGGAATGAAGTTTTGATAATTCCAATAGCTTTGTATGGTGATTTCAGACTTAGGCAATATCCGTATTTGGATTTGGAAGTCTGTAAGACAATTCGGTGCATTATGGCGAAAATTGGAAAAAGTTGAAGTTTTAAAATATTGGTAAGTTCAGTCGAAGGTTGATTTGCTGGATTAGGTCTATTATGTCATTTATGACTCGTATGAAAAAAGTAAAGTCATTTCAAATTGATTTGATACATTTCGGTGCAAATTATAGAATTTGAAAAATTCATAAACTCATAATTCGATTTGAGGTGTGATTCAAAACTTCGACATTGTTTGATATAATTTGAAACCCCGAGTATGTACGTGGTATGATGCGGGACTTATTGGTATATTCGAACGAGGTCCCGGGTTGCTCGAATGAGTTTCAGACGGGGTTCGGATCATTTGAACCTTAGTTGGAGTTGCTAGAATTTTGATTGCTCGTGCAATCGCTTCTCCAGAGGCTTGATCACAGAAGCGACCTCGTAGAAGCGAGGCAGTGTCTTGCAGAAATGACTGGAAGGGGACTATACAGAGGTCGCAAGTGCGAAGCAATTCTCGCACCTGCATGATCGCAGAAGCGTGAGGCTCGTCGCAGAAGCGACATGTTGGGTAGAAACGAGGAAATTCTCGCACCTGCGTTTGCACAGAAGTGGAGAGGAATTTCGTAGGTGCGAGAGGGCAGTGGCAAGTGTGCTTCGTATAAGCGTGATTTTTCTCGCAAAAGCGATCTTGAGAAACTTGATAGAAACTTAAGGACCCAAAATGGTCATTTTCTTCATTTCGTTTTTTGAGTTTGAAGCTCGGTTTTTGGGCAATTTTGGAGGAGTTCTTCACGACTTTGACTTGGGTAAGTGTTCTATATCCGAAAGTGATTATATTTCATAAATCAATGGTTATATTCATCATTTATTTTGGATTTAATTGAAGAAATTGAGAAAAGTTATGAAATCTTCCGAAAATGAAAATTGTAGATTTGGAGGACGATTTGTTATTGGAATTCGATAAAATTGGTATGGTTAAACTCGTTTCGGAATGGGTGTTCGGATTTCGTAATAATTTTGTCGGGTTCCAAGAGGCGGGCCCCGCATTGACTTTCGGGTTGACCTTTTAATGTGAAATTTAAAGTCGATGCTTTATTATCTGAAATTGTTTTCGATAAATTTTAATGAAGTTATGTAATTAATTTGGCTAGATTTGAGCCGTCCGGAGGTCATTTCATGCAAGAAGGTTGTTTTGGATATCGGCCTAACTTTAAAATGGTAAATATCTTGCCTAACCTTGAGTAAGGGAATTACCCCTTAGGCATTGAGTCGTATGTGCCATTTATGAAATGTGAAAAGCCGTGTACGCGAGATGACGAGTATGTACTCGGGCTTATATGTGCAAATTTTATTGATTTGAAGTCTTAGGCATTTTTATGAATTAAATTTGAAAATTGTTGTCACTTATTAAATCCTCTATTTGCCATGCCTCAAATCTTGTTTGTTGAATTTATTTTTATATAATAATTTGGTATGTTTACCACTTTTATTTTTATGTGAATCCCATGTATTTGTTGAGTTGACATTTCCTAGAAATAATTACATTATGGATATTTTATCTACAAATAATTAATTAAATAAGTTTAAAAAGAGGCATTAATATATTTATCTAAATTTTGGATTAAAGAAAGCGTTGTCCTATGCTGAGTTATTTTTCCATCCTTGTTGTTGTTTTTGAGATTTTATATATATTTTTTAAGTCGTGGGTTATCTATTGTGAAATTAATTGATTTCGTTGTACCTTTGGAAAGGTTGTGGCCTACGGGTAATTTGTAAATACGAGTTGATTATGCTGTGTTGTTGTGATAATATTCTGTGTGAATTGTTGTGTGATTTGGGTTACCCTTATGCGGCGTATAAGGGTGTCATTCCACAGTTGATATTATGCGGGCATAAGGGTGGCATTTCACTGTTATTATGTGTATTGGGATATTGTCTTAGCGGAGTGATAAGGGAGGCTATTAAACAGAGCGATAAGGGAGGCCATTATAGGAGTGATAAGGGTGGCTATAGGAGCGACAAAGGTGGATATTGATATTGTCAGGGCAGAGGAATAAGGGATGTTATTATAAGAATGATAAGGGTGGCTATATGAGAGATTACGGTGGCTATTATCAGGGTTGATATGTGATGATGTGAGGTTATTGTATTGCTAATTTTTATATGATGATGTGGGGTTATTGCTTTGGTAATTTTCATGTGATGTTGTGCTTTTCCTTGTGTTTATTTTTGTATCTTGTTTAACTTTTCTTGTTGTTTCGGTAAACTTGATAATAGTCTTATCTATGTTGAAATTGTGAGCCTATGGCTTGCCGGGCGGATTATGTTATTTGCACGTGAACTGTCCGTGCAGATATGATATGAAATGTGAGCACGAGGTGCCACGAAAATATAATGATTATGTTATTGGCACGTGAACTGCCCGTGCAAATGTGATATGAAATGTGGGCACGAGGTGCCGGAGAAATATAATAATTTTTATTATTGGCACATGAGTTGTCCATGCGGTTATGATAGAAATATGGGCACGAGGTGCCGTGGAAATATGAAAGTGGGATGAGACCCGTGTTTTATGATTATGAATGAGGTGTCAGAGAGTGACTTTTATTTGAAAGAATTATATTCGAAAGATATTTATTTGAAAGAATTATATTCGGAAGATATTTATTTGAAAGAACTATATTCGAAAGATATTTATTTGAAATTCACATTAAATATATTTATATTCGAAAGATATTTAGTTGAGGAGCCGCCAGTAGCTCCGATTGGGGGACAAGTACCGGAAGCACCAGTTGTGATCCCCAGACTTCAGGAGACTTTGGCATAGTTCCTAAACATGTTTGGTACATTAATTCAGGCAGGATTGATCTCCGTTGCACCAAGTGTTTCATAGATTGGAGGAGTAGCTCGGACTCCTACTGCCCGTACTCCAGAGCAGCAGGTTCACATTGGTCAGGTTCTGAGTATAGTACCGGTACAGCCTCTTATTCTGGTTTAGCCTGAGGTCAGGCCAGAGGCATCAGAAGAAGAACAAAAGAGACTTGAGAGATTTAAGAGGTATAGTCCACCTACCCTCAGTGGCACAGCTACCTAGGATGCCTAGGGATTTTTAAAAAAGTGTCACCGTATTCCCCCCACCATGGGAATTGTGGAAGTGAGCGGAGTTGCCTTTACTACATTTCAGCTGCCAGGAGCAGCGTATCAATGGTGGCACGTGTATGAAGAGGGTAGACCAGCCGATGTAACACCATCAACTTGGGCTCAATTTTCGAAGATGTTTTTGAAAGAGTTTGTTCCCCAAACTCTCTAGGATGCGTGGCACACAGAAATTGAACGGTTGTGTCATGGCACCATTAAGGTGTCAGAATATGCCATCAGGTTCAGTAAGTTAGCTCGTTATTCACGTGCTTTGGTTCCTACAGTCAGATAGCGAGTCCGCAGATTCATTGAGGGGCTCGATTATGATCTTAAAATATGCATGGCTCGAGAATTACAGTTTGATACTCCATTTCAGCAAGTAGTAGAGATTGCCAGAATGTTAGAACATGTTAGGAATGAGGAAAGGGAGTCTAAGGAGGCCACTATGTCCCGAAATTCTAGAGGATTCAGTGGATTCTACTCTGCATCTAGCACTCATCATGGCGGAGGCTCGGGCAGTCTGTCAGCCCAATCCGCAATTCAGGGTACTCGTAGTGCTGCAGTCAATACTTGCAGTGCACCACCGACACATGGTTCTTAAAGTGATTATCGCAGTTATTCGGCACAGACTTAGTATGAGCACCCGCACCCGCTGAGGGGTTGTTACGAGTATGGTGATACTAGGCACATTATAAGAGATTGTCCCAGATTTGGTAGAGGCAAATTTCATCAGAACGCTCATGCTACAAGCTTTATTCCAGTTAATACTCCACATGCATAGCCAGTTAGGGGTGGAGGACAGGCGGGTAGAGCGAGCCCTAGAGTTAGAGGCCCGACCAGTTAATATAATTATTTTGGTATGGTTGAGGCCGTTACACCAGATGGTGTTGTTACAGGTATGATTTAATTCATAATAGAGGATCACTATTCTTATTTTGAGTCAATTCTAATTATTAAGGTGAGAACTCCTAACATGCTCCTTATGCGGTGAGTTTGTAAATTTGTACTCCACTTACGTCTTTATCCATGTTGGGGATTTGATGGTGTTAGCCCATGTCTATCATTTTTATTTTGTACACTATTGAGGGCTATGAGTTGAAAAGAGACTTTCTATTGCTCACTACAGTGGATTTTGATATAAATTTGGGATAGTTTGGTTAAAAATTGTGAATTTAATACCTTACCGGTATGGGGGTTTATTATGTGTTGTAAAAATTCTTTAATAGAATTTATTAAAAGAAGAAAAAAGAAATGGAAAGTTTCAGTTGGAACTATGTGCATAATACTTGTGATTCAGAGCTGATGATGGGATCTTCGCGTTTTAATGTAAATTGATATGTATGGACCAGGCTACGTGCTGCAATGTAAGTTATATCGAGATTATAGCGTTTTGGTTAAATTCATATGTTTTAAATTTTCCTTTGTGAAATTCATATTTGCATCACATTTCTTTTATGCTTTCTTTGTGCATACTTAGCCATATTGGTGTTGTATTTATTGTGTTTTAGCCTACGAAGTATGTGCCCGGGTGGCATTAAATGTGACTCATTAATTCGGGTGAATAATTATGAGGTTTTCATGTTCCTCAAATCGTTTTCAGTATTGTGAAGGTTTGAAACTAGGCTTGAACTGAGATGAAATTTAATTGACGGTGCTGAAATTGATTATGGGCAGCTAATGTGGCCAGAGTTATTATTATGGGCCTATGTATGATGTGTCACACTATGTGAATGTGCCATGCGAGTGTAGGCACGAGTTGCTACAGACAATTGAGTCTAATACCGTGTGTCGATGTGAAAAATCAGGTCTCTTTGAAATTTATTAGAGTGTAAGAAATTTGGTTCTAAGGTTTATAAGTGTAGACAGCAGAAATAATCTCAATTGAGATGGTGTTATCGGAATCATGTTAATTTGTTGTGACGTAGAATCACCCGCGAGTAAATGTACGAAGAATACACTTAGTAATTTAATGTCCTCAGAAGGATTCTTGGCACGTTCGAGGACGAACGTCTGTTTAAGAGGGGGAGAATGTAACGACTCGACTTGTCGTTCTAAGAATTTATGTAATGTTCAACGATTTAAGGTATCGATCAGCTTCGTAATATATGCTATGACTTGCGTACAAGGTCGAGTTTGGTTTTCGTAAGGTTTAGAATTAAATCGAAAGAACAATTTTTATTTTTGAAGCTTAAATGAAATAAGTTGACCACAGTTTGACTTTTGAGTAAATGATTCCGGAATAAAGTTTTGATGATTCCAATAGCTACATATGGTGATTTTGGACTTAGGCGAATGTCTTGATTTGGATTAGGAAGACTGTAGGACAATTCGGCGCATTTTGGCAAAAATTGGAAAAAGTAGAAGTTTTAAAATATTGGTAAGTTCGGCCGAATGTTGATTTGTTTATAACGGGGTAGGATTTCAATTACGAAAATTGAAACAAGTCCATTTTTTTATTTATGAATCGTGTGCAAAATTTGAAGTCATTCCAGATTGATTTGATACGTTTCGGCGCATATTATAGAATTTGAAAAATTCATAAACTCTTAATTCGATTCAAGGCGCGATTCAAACATTCGACGTTGTTTGATATAATTTGAAACCCCCAGCAGGTCCTTAGTATGTTACGGGACTTATTTGTAAATTCGGACAAGGTCCCGGGAGTCTCGGATGAGTTTCGGAGGGGGGTTTGGATCGTTTGAACCTTAGTTGGAGCTGTTGAAATTTTGATTGCTGGTGCAATCGCTTTTGCGGGGGGCTTGATTGCAAAAGTGCCCTCGCAGAAGCAAGGCAATGTCTTGCAGAAATGACTGGAAGCGAGGCAATGTCTCACAGAAGTGCCCACACCTGCGTGATCGCAGAAGCGTGAGGCTCGTCGCAGAGGCGACATGATGCGTAGAAGCGAGGGAAGTCTCGCAACTGCGTTTGTGCAGAAGCGGAGAGGAATTCTGCAGGTGCGAGAAGGCAATGGCCAGTGTGCTTCGCAGAAGCGTGATTTTCTCATAAAAGCGAGCTCGCATGTGTGACAAATCTATCTGTAGGTGCGAAATTGGACAGAAACTTAAGGACTAAAAATGGTCATTTTCTTCATTTCATTTTTGGAGTTTGAAGCTTGGTATTTGGGCAATTTTGGAGGAGTTCTTTACAACTTTGACTTGTGTAAGTGTTCTATATCCGAGAGTAATTATATTTCATAAATCCATGGTTATATTCATCATTTATTTCGGATTTAATTGGAGAAATTAAGAAAATTTGTGAAATCTTCCGAAAATGAAAAATGTAGATTTGGAGGACGATTTGTTATTGGAATTCGATAAAATTGGTATGGTTGAACTCGTATAGGAATGAGTGTTCGTATTTTATGAAAATTATGTCGAGTTCCGAGAGACGGGCCCCGTATTGACTTTCGGGTTGACTTTTTAATGTGAAATTTAAAGTCGAAGCTTTATTATCGGGAATTATTTCCGATAAATTTTAATGAAGTTATGTAATTCATCTGGCTAGATTTGAGCCGTCCGGAGGTCATTTCACGCAAGAAGGCTATTTTGGAATATCGGCCTAACTTCAAAAAGGTAAGTATCTTGCCTAACCTTGAGTGGGGAATTACCCCTTAGGCATTGAGTCATATGTGTCATTTGTGAAATGTAAAAAGCCGTGTATGCGAGATGACGATTACGTTCTCGGGCTTATATGTGCAAATTTTATTGGATTAAAGTCTTAGGAATTTTTATGTATTAAATTTAAAAATTGTTGGCACTTATTAAATTCTCTATTTGCCATGCCTCAAACCTTGTTTGTCGAATTTATTTATATATGACAATTTGGTATGATTGCCACTTAGATTTTTATGTGAATCCCATGTGTTTATTGAATTGACATTTCCTGGAAATAATTAATTAAATAGGCACCTTCTTCTTGACTTATGTGGTTGTTATTGTTCCATTGCCTCATTTTTATCTCCTTGTGCCGAGGGTCTTTCGGAAATAGCCTCTCTACCCTCCGGGGTAGAGGTAAGGTCTGCGCACACATGTAACGACCCGACTGGTCGTTTTGAGCATTTATACTTCGCTCGGTAGTTTACGAGCGTGAGTAGCTCCGTCTGAGGTATTTTGACTTGTGTGAATCATCAGTTTTGGTTTTCAGGTTATTCGGGACTGATTTGGAAGAATGATTCTCAACTAGGAAGCTTTAAATTTGAAAGAGTTGGCCAAGTTTGACTTTTAGCATTTGACCTCGGATTGGAATTTTGATGGTTCCATTAGCTCCGTTGGGTGATTTTGGACTTAGGAGCGCGTCCGGATTGTGATTTAGAGGTTCATGGTTGAATTTGGCTCGAATGACGAAAGTTGTAATTTTTGGAAAGTTTGACCGGGAGTGGACTTTTTGGTATTGGGATCAGATTCCGTTCTTGTGCGCAAAATTTGAAGTCATTCCGGATTGATTTGCTATGTTTCGGCACGAGTTATTGAATTTAAAAGTTCGAAGTGCATAGATTTTGATTTGAGGTGTTATTTGTCATTTTTTGTTGTTATGTGTGTTTTGAGGCCTCGAGTTGGTTCGTATTGCGTTATGAAACTTGTTGGTATATTCGAACGGGGTCCCGAGTGGCTCAGATGAGCTTTGGACGAGGTTCGGAGCATTTTCACTTCATGCTGCATTGCCGAAGGCTGCTGGTTCTGGTATGATCATACCTGCGGTTGGTTTGCGCAGGTGCGATGGCCGCAGAAGCGACAAAGGCTCGCAGATGCGAGATGAGAGCTGGACGAGGAGGCCCACAGAAGTGGAGAAAAGGGTGCAAGTGTGTTGAGTAGAAGCGCATGTGCGAGTAGAAGCGCAGGTGCGAGTGTCTTCGCAGATGCAGAGTTTGATACCGCAGGTGCGGGGGTTGCTGGGCAAGGCCATTTTTCGTAGATGCGATGTGTTTCCGTAAAAGAGGTGGTCGCAGATACGACGAATTGTCTGCAAATGCGGAATCGCTGGGCAGAAGCAATATTATCGAGGGTTTTGGTTCTTTCTTTATTTTGGGAGCCATGGAGCTCGGATTGAGGCGATTCTTGAAGTAATGTTCACCATATAAATTGGGGTACGTGTTCTCTACTTGGTTTTGGTTATATTTCCTTAATCTATCTTCGTTTGTGGTAATTTTATTGTGAATTTTAAAGAGGAAATTTGGGGTTTTGTCCTAAAGTTTCGTAATATGATTTTTTGAGTTTTGAACATCGAATTGGAGTCAGATTTGAGTGAAACTAGTATGGCTGGACTCGCAATTGAATAGGTTGTTGGATTGTGTAAGTTTTGTTGAGTTTCGAAGTGCGGGCCCAGTTGGGCTTTCGGCCGATATTGGGCTTTTGATTCAAGATTTAATCTTTTTCGATCGGGATTGGTTACTTTAGCATTATGTGATGTATTTGAGTTGTTTTGGGTTAGTTTCGAGCCGTTCGGAGGTCGGAACGCGCTAGATGGCATTTTGGAGCATCTCTTGGCTTCGTCGGTATTGGAATTGGCTTGTTCGAGGTAAGTAACTCTTCTAAACTTAATGTTGAGGGTATGAAACCCCGTAATACGTGTTATGTGATTGGTATTGAGGTGACGCACATGCTAGGTGACGGGCATGTGGGCATGCACCATGTGAATTGGGACTCCGTTGTTTCCATGGCACTGTATAGTGGCCCTATTTTATTGATATCCGTGTTTTCACCATGTGATAAAGTAATTGGGCTGTCAATCATGCTAGATATCATGTTTAGGCTTTATGCTAATACTGTTGGGACCCATAGTGGTCGTTTCTTGCTGTCATCTCACTGCTTTCATTGATATTTCGTACTCAGCCATATTCATGCATTCATATCATATCTCAGTCTCAGTTGTTATTTATTGATACATAATATCATTGTTGTCGGGCTAGTTTCATGACATTGTGAGCCCGTGAGTGAGGCTAGAGAGATTGATGACTGAGTGAGGCCGAGAGCCTGATTATGAGTGACAGTTATTGGATCGGGCTGCACGCCGCAGCATGCTAAATTGATTTATGCCTGGATCTGGCTTATGATAGAACTTGGGCTGTAGGAGCCCCTCTGGAGTTTGCACACCCCTAGTGAGCGCGGTTGATTATATTGAAGGATGGATCTTCCCTGGACATGGATCTTGTCCGAAGCATTTATATACCTGGAGATGGATCTTCTCCATGGGGCCAGATTGGCCTTCCTCGGTACTAAGTGACTGATGGTCAGTGATGCATATATTTTGGGATAGATCTTCCCTGGGTCGTATGGGCCATATACAATACTAAGTGGTTGAGTATGATGAGTGGATAGTGTGAGACAATGAGATTGAGTACTCTGAGAGTGTGAGTACATGATTCAACTCTGAGATACATGTCATTGGCATACACACATGACATACAGGCATAGATATATATTTTTCCTCATGTTGTATGGTATCACGTCATTCATGACCTTTTACACACATTGATATGTGGGCATAGAGAGGTATTTCACACTTGCTATCTGGAAAGAAAATGAAACATCTTATTTATTGTGGAAAGGATATTTGAAAACATTACAGTTTTTAAACTTACTCGTATTTTTGGCATTTTCGGTAAAAGATTTGGGTTTTCACTAAGATACTTGAAAAACCATGACTATTTTCTAGAACTGTGAACGAGCTGAGCATTCTACTTCTGAGATACATCTTTTATTACTTGTATTATGCTGTTATGAACTGTTGTGGGATATTGGTATTGGACCCGACCTTATGTTAGCTCGTCACTACTTTCAACCTAAGGTTAGGTTTATTACTTACTGAATACATGGGGTCGGTTGTACTCATACTACACTTCTTCACCTTGCGTGCAGATGTTGGTTGCTGATGTTACTGTGTTCGATGGGAGCTGGATTGAAGATGTACCTGCGTCCCGGTTGTAGCTGCCCCTTGTTCGTGGTAGCTTTAGATCTATAAAACTCTGTTTATGTAATTTTCAAACAGACGATGTATTTATTTCATTTCAGTTTTGTAAATTCTATTCTTAGAAGCTCATGATTTGTACTACCAGTTCTTGGGGAATGTATTAGTTTCATATAATTTCTTTTGAATAATTATCTTATTAATATTATTAAAATTGGATAGTTGTTAATTGGCTTACCTAGCGGGTTGGGTTAGGTGCCATCATGACTTGGTGGATTTTGGGTCGTGACAAGGTGGTATCAGAGCTCTAGGTTCATAGGTTCTACAAGTCATGAGCAAGTGTCTAGTAGAGTGTTGCGGATCGGTATGATGACGTGCATACCTATCTTCGAGAGGCTACAGGACATTTAGGATATACTTCCCATCTTTCTTTCCTTATCGTGCGACATTGATTCAACTTAAAGCGTAACTCTTTGAATTCTTTCCACGCATTCGTATGCGCATATGAGCACTCGATATCAGCGGTGTATTGATGACTTATGATTCCATAGTTAAGGATCGAGATGTGATTTTGGCATGCTGATGATGGGCCAGTCTGGAGGACTTGAGGCCGGGTTTTGACGGTAGCTTGAGCACGGAGATTTTGATTGTGTGAGCATGTGTTTTTAGGACTTATATGTCTGGTGGTGTCCCTATCAGTGGAAGTTGTGATTTGATGACTAAGTAGTGAGTATGATGTGACTGCGGGACGTGTTCAGATTGTTTGAATATGACGAGAAGAGTTTGCTTGAGATATAGAAAGGACTATGGGTGTATTGAGGGATCTCTCATGTTGTTTAGTTGTGGAGTGAAGTATATTCTCATGTCCTGTTGATGAATTTAGAATCGAGAAGATTAAGTGATTGCATAGTAGTCGTGACTATGGAAAGGTGTAGAGAGATATCAGTTTGAGGCAAAGCAAGTGGGTTCTCTCCTGCGAGGTGTCCTGAGGTTGTGTGATCCCTATGATGTTTTGTAGAGAGTTCTCTTTTACCAGTGAATGATATATGTTGCAATTTGAGTTGGATCGCCTGTGGAAGTTGGCTTAACCATCACAAGGATGAACACGAGATTTGCAGATGACTTGAAGTACTAGATCATTTGTGTTGCATGAGCAGATGAAGGATTTAAAGGAATCTTACTGTGGTATTATGGTAGTAATGAGGTATGGTTATTGCAATTAGTCAGATGTTTTAGTCAGATGTTTCATTCCATGGCTTTGAGCTAAGTGGGGGAGTCTGTTATCGACGAGTTAATTGCACAATTATGTGTTGTATTAGTTTCGGTTCGGGGTATACTGGTGAATCAGTTATGACTTGCAGAGGTCGAGATCGAGGATGACTCGGGTAAAGGAATTTTTGGATACAGGTTGTATTAAATTCTATGGGTATATGAGAATCATAAAATAATTGAGTGATTATTCGCGAAGGATGTAGTGTACATAGAGTAGGAATTTGCTCGGTTGCTTAGGCGTGTGGGTTACTCTTTACTCCCTTGGGTGTTGGTGTGCTAATGGGTCACAGGTCGTTCGGTCCGTTTGGTCGGTTTAATTGAGATTTGAGTA
Organism: Nicotiana otophora; assembly: GCA_000715115.1. Classification (NCBI taxonomy): domain Eukaryota; kingdom Viridiplantae; phylum Streptophyta; class Magnoliopsida; order Solanales; family Solanaceae; genus Nicotiana; species Nicotiana otophora. The sequence goes on along the minus strand of AWOL01S0072050.1, from coordinate 40,441 downwards.
GAGTGGATGACTCTCGAGAATGGTTCTAATAGATTCAAGATTTATATGTAGCGATTTGGAATTTTCAAGATTTGTATATGGCTAGAAACTGGGAGTTGTGTTGGATGGTGTCGAGACTTGTGGAATTTTATATCATTGTGGATTTTGCATTTCAGTATCAAGAAGGTGAAGGAAACAATTTTAAGTTCACATAAGGTCTCTTTAGAGTGGGTGTCTCGGTTGAGGTGCCTTGGGGTTCTTAAGAGGGAAGTCAGCGGCTTGTGGGCCTTAAGGCGTTGTGGTTTTATACGAGGGTCTCTTGTGTGGTTAGTTTTGGTTTAGGATCATGGTGTTCCAGCAAGGAGAAGTATCAATTTGAAGGCAATTTGGAAGGGACTTGGAAAAATAGGACAGCGTGGTAGTAGGTTGGATCAGCACAGTAATGGATATAATCGGTTCTTTGGGTACTTATGACGTGGCTAGTCTCCACAGGTGTTTCGTGGTAATGCTCTTGGGTTTTGGCGATCTGCGTGGCTGGGTTGAGTTAGAGAGATTCAGTTCTGATAGATTGGTTGTGTGCAAATGGGTTTCGAAGAGTTCTCGATGGTTTTTACCACGGTTCGAGGAGTATATTTCCTACCGATGTGAGGAATATATTGCATATTAGGATTTTCTCTGGGATGAGATCAAATAGAAAGTTTCTGACTGATCGGGTATGTATTCTGCTTGTGACTCAAAGTTGATTATGAGATTCTTGTACTCTTCACAAGATGGCATGGTAGACGCGGTGTATTGTATGGGATTGAGATTTGCATATGCAAGGTCACAGTTCAGTTTTGAAGGGAAGGACATAAATTCGTAGGCACCACGAACGGTTTCAGATAACTAGGTAAATGATATTACTAATCGGTATGGCTTGATGAGAGTATACATTTCAGAAGGGGCAATGTGTTTTGATTTATGGATACTTCATTAGTATTGCAGCACTCTCCTGGTTGACATTCAAATTTTGCCATGTGGCACGGAAGAATTTTAGAAGTATTCATTGTGGGATGACCGTGTATGAGAGATGTGTTAGACATCGGGCGGTGGAGATAGGATCAAATATGGTGATTCGTGTGTCCTATGGATTTGGAGAGTGGGAGTTCTCAGGAACATATTGTTTCATAGTTGCGGACTGTGAAGTCGTGGCCGAAGCTAGCCAGATGATAGTATATGTTGTGATTCAGTCATTATGGACCTTCGGAGGGTTATTTATCTATTGGTGGGTGACCAGAGTCAATTTAGGGGCCCGTTGGTAGGCCCAACTAGGATGGGTATTCTACATTGAGTCGGATTGGTTGGCTCTGTACTGTTATTATTGAGGGATGTGCCATTCGGTTGTTGTTGAGCTTATTCGTGTTTTGAAATGATCTGTGAGTTAGTCTTCTATGCTATGAGGGATTGCGATTCGTGAGTTATATGCACACACGGTGTGGTTCTATTTGGGCTTTATAGTGAAATTTGAGCGAGATGGGTATTTGAGTATTGCGTGATTGTTTGCGCATTGGCTATGTTCTTTTCGGATTGTGGTATTGTGTTATTTGCTCTCCGGGGTTACGGTAATGCACTTTGGGTACTTGATGTCGAATTTCGCGTGGTTATTGATTTTGAGCATGGTGGCTGAGGTATTTCATATAGACCAGTGTTTGTATGGGGTCACACATTGCAGCAGAGTTATGTTTAGATATGATCCCTTGTGTTAGATTTGTGTGTTTTGGTTCTACGGTGTGTGATAGGTTCTTAGCATTGCATTGTGGTGGTACTTGATGAGCTTGCGGGATAGTTCTCACGTCTTAGTCAGTTTTCCATGATTTGAGTATATTAGGAATGTTGCTTATTGGTGCACGGATTGCACGGGTTATGGCTTTAGAATGTATTGATTGTGCATGTCAGTAGAGTGGTCGTGTTGGATGAGATGAGATCATTGGACCTAGAACGGATACTATTAGAATTGATTACAGCATGTTTGGAAGGATAATATCGAAAGTCGGCTTAGAATTGGCTATAGTTCTTGTCGAATGAGAGGGAATTCCATGACTGGTTGATTTGATGAATGGTTATGAGTTCTACGTGTTTCTTTCATCATCGGCAGTGTACGAAAGTTTTAGAACGAGGTTTTGTTTGACATGAGGTTTATTACCGATATTGGGTGGTTTTGAGCAACTACTGTGATTAGAAATTATTGCTATGAGTATTTGAGTTATGCGGTATATCATATGATTACATCTTAGATTATGGTTACATCTTGTTCAGACTTATACAGTGTGTAGATACGAAATTCTGACCTTATAGAAATTCTGAATATTAGAAATTGGATTCTAAGGCTTATGGGCTAAGGTTGGAGTAATGATCTTCAGTTATGTTGTGTTGTCGGGCCTATATGGAATAGAGTGACGTGGTATCACCCCCGGGTGTGTGCATGGTAAGGTTACACGAGAGTTGATAGCTTTGAGAACAACTCTGGGCACGTTCGAGGACGAACGTATGTTTAAGTGGGGGAGAATGTAACGACCCATTCTATTGTTTTGAGCATTTGCACTTTGCTCGATAGTTTATGGGCGTGAGTAGCTCCGTGTGAGGTATTTTGACTTGGGTGAATCGTCGATTTTGGTTTTTAGGTTTTTCGGGACGGATTTGGAAGAATGATTCTCAACTAGGGAGCTTTAAATTTGAAAGCATTGACCAAGTTTGACTTTTTAGCATTTGAACTCGAATTGGAATTTTGATGGTTCCGTTAGCTCCGCTGGGTGATTTTGGATTTAGGAGTGCGTCCGGATTGTGATTTGGAGGCTCGTGGTTGAATTTGGCTCGAAATGGCGAAAGTTAAAATTTTTGGAAAGTTTGACCGGGAGTGGACTTTTTGATATCGAGGTCGGATTTTGATTCCAGAAGTTGGAGAAGGTCCGTAATGTTGAATGTGACTTGTGTGCAAAATTTGAAGTCATTCTGGATTGATTTGCTATGTTTCGGCACAAGTTATTGAATTTGAAAGTTCGAAGTTCATAGATTTCAATTTGAGGTGTGATTCGCCATTTTTATGTTATTATGTGTGTTTTGAGGCCTCGAGTAGGTTCGTATTGCGTTATGGAACTTGTTGGTATATTCGGACCGGGTTCCGAGTGGCTCGGATAAGTTTTGGACGAGGTTCAGATCATTTTCACTTCATGTTGCATTGCTGAAGGCTACTGGTTCTGGTATGATCGCACTTGCGGTTGATTTGCGCAGGTGCGATGGACGCAGAAGCGTCAAAGACGTCGCATATGCACTGGATGAAGAGGTCCGTAGAAGCAGAGAAAAGGGCGCAGGTACGGATGCGCAGGTGCGTCAAGAGGAAGTGCGAGTGTCTTTGCATATGTGTAGTTTTATACCGCAGGTGCGGGGGTTGGTGTGCAAGGCCATTTTTCGCAGATGCGATGTGTTTCTGCAAAAGCGGTGGTCGCAGATGCGATGAATTGTCCGCAAATAAGGAATCGCTGGGCAGAAGCTATATCATCGAGGGTTTTGGTTCTTTCTTCATTTTGGGAGCTATGGAGCTTGGATTGAGGCGATTCTTGAAGCAATTTTCACCATATGAATTGGGGTAAGTGTTCTCTACTCAGTTTTAGTTATATTTCATTAATCTATCTTCGTTTTTGGTAATTGGATTGTGAATTGTAAAGAGGAAATTGGGGGATTTGGCCTAAAGTTACATAATATAAATTTTTGAGTTTTGAACATCGAATTGGAGTCGAATTTGAGTGAAACTAGTATGGTTGGACTTATAATTGAATGGGTTGTTGGATTTTATAAATTTTGTCGGGTTCCGAGGTGTAGGCCCGGGTTGGGCTGTTGGCCGATTTTGGGCTTTTGATTCAGGATTTGATCTTTTTCGATCGAGATTGGTTCCTTTAGCATTGTTTGATGCATTTGAGTTGTTTTTGGATAGTTTCGACCCGTTCGGAGGTCGGAACGTGCATGATGGCATTTTGGAGCATCGTTTGGCTTGCTTGATATTGAAATTGGCTTGTTCGAGGTAAGTAACTCTTCTAAACTTAGTGTTGAGGGTATGAAACCCCGTAATACGTGTTATGTGATTGGTATTGAGGTGACGCACATGCTAGGTGACAGGCGTGTGGGCGTGCACCATGTGAATTGGGACTCCGTTCTATCCATGACACTGTATAGTGGCCCCATTTTGTTGATATCCGTGTTTTTACCATGTGATAAAGTAATTGAGCTGTCAATCATGCTAGATATCATGTTTAGGATTTATGCCGATACTGTTGGGACCCATAATGGTCGTTTCTTGCTGTCATCTCACTGATTTCATTGATGTTTCGTACTCTGTCATATTCATGCGTTCATATCATATCTCAGTATCAGTTGTTATTTATTGATACATCATATCATTATTGTCGGGCTAGTTTCATGACATTGGGAGCCCGTGAGTGAGATTGGAGAGATTGATGACTGAGTGAGGCTGAGAGCCTGATTATGAGTGACAGTTATGGTATCGGGCTGCACGCCGCTGCATGTTATATTGATTTATGCCTGGATCTTGCTTATGATAGCTCTTGGGATGTAAGAGCCCCTCCAGAGTTTGCACACCCCTAGTGAGCGCGGTGATACATAGCATTGGCATGCACACGTGATATATATGCATTTTGCCTAATGTTGCACGGTATCACGTCATTCATGACTTTTTACACACAATGATATGTGGGAATAGAGAGGTATTTCACACTTGCTATCTGGAAAAAAATGAAACATCTTATTTATTGTGGAAAGGATATTTGGAAAAATTACAGTTTTCAAACTTACTCGCATTTTTGGCATTTTCGGTAAAAGTTTTGGATTTTCACTAAGATACTTGAAAAGCATGACTATTTTCTGAAACTGTGAACGAGCTGAGCATTCTACTTCTAAGATACATCTTTTATTACTTGTATTATACTGTTATGAACTGTTGTGTGATATTGGTATTGGACCTGACCTTGTTTTAGCTTGTCACTACTTTCAACCTAAGGTTAGGTTTGTTACTTACTAAGTACATGGGGTCGGTTGTACTCATACTACACTTCTGCACCTTGCATGCAGATGTTGGTTGCTGATGTTGTTGTGTTCGATGAGAACTAGATTGAAGATGTACATGCGTCCCACTTGTAGCTGCCCCTTATTCGTGGTAGCTTTAGATCTATAAAACTCTGTTTATATACTTTTTAAACAGACGATGTATTTATTTCATTTCAGCTTTGTAAATTCTATTCTTAGAAGCTCATGATTTGTGCTACCAGTTCTTGGGGAAATGTATTAGTTTCATATAATTTCTTTTGAATAATTGTCTTATTAATATTATTGGAATTGGATGGTTGTTAATTGGATTACCTAGCGGGTTGGGTTAGGTGCCATCACGACTAGTTGGATTTTAGGTGATTTATTTACGTGTATGCTTGTGAAAGTGCTCTACCACAATTCAAGTCAACAAGTAAGAGTGGAGAAAATGAATGGCACATAAGAAACGATCACCACAAAATGTACAGTGTAATAAAGACAGCTATGAAATTGAAACAATGAATAATACAACAAGATTAGCTACACAGAACTAAGCAAATAGTGTAACAAAAAGAAAAACAATTAATAGTATGCTAAGGAAACAACAATCAAAGGCAGGTACAAAAGAATGGGGAAATGTCAACAAGAGTCACTACCGAGGTACCGCCTCATAGTCTCAAATCACAAAATGAATCACAATCTTTCCTTATATCACCGCGAAAGCCTTTATATTTAGTTTTAAATATCATTTTTCTCGAAATAGAATTCCGCATTTTAGCCCACATTATCACATTGCATGGCTTCTAGTAGTTCCCCTACTAGCCACGCGTATCAAGCCCACCTTATCTCACCGCATGCATTTTAACATCCAGACCTTATACCATCACATGCGTATCAATTGTAACAACAACATGATAGAAACCTCGTGCATACACCCAAACAGTCCTCCCAACAATAACACGTATGCCAAAACATAATAACTCAATAAAATGACTTTCACAATATATTCACATATGCCACAAAATTTCCTCAAACAGTTTCAATATCACAACCACGCATAGCCCTCGGCTCAACAACACTGAATACAATAGCAATAATAACAATAACACGAGAATACAACAAGTAAATCAACTCAGGAACTTCAGAACACAAAGAAATAGTAGAACGAGCTCACAAAGAAAGACACAACATATAATAATGGTCTCAACAAGAATAGCTCAACAAGGAAGAGATAATGTTTAGAAATGATTCCACAAAAGTACAATTCGACGATAAGATAGATAACATGAATCAATGATTCGCATACACAGCCTTCGCATGACACAATTAGCACAAATGACTCAAATCCTAAGGGGTAGTTCCCCCACACAAAGATAGACAAGATACTTACCTCAAAGAAGCTAGACCGTTACTCTAAAATGACCTTCTCGAGTGAATCAACCTCCAGACGGCTCAAACCTAGCCAAAATAACTTCAAATAATAAATAAAACTCATAGGAAACAATTCTGGATAATAAAGCTTCAATCTTTTACAAAAAGTAAAAAGTCAACCCTCGGGCCCGCAACTCGGAACCCGATAAAATTCAAAAAATCTGTACACCCATTCCGATACGAGTCTAACCATACCAAAATTATCAATTTTCAATATCGAATCGACCTTCAAATCCTCATTTTACATTTCGAAAGAGTTTTACAAAATTTCCCCCAAATTTCCAACTTAATTCACTAATAAAATGATGAAGATAAAATTGGATTCATGAAATACAATAAGATTCGAGTAAAGAACACTTACCCCAATGAATTGCTTGAAAAAACCACAAACATCTACCAAGGCCGAGGTCTACAACTCCAAAAATGAATAAATCCTCAAAACCCTCGACAATATAGAGTCTGCCCAGGCCTGATCACACCTACGACATAATTAGCCCCTTTTGCGACAAAAGAACCGCGCCAGTGAAGCCAACTGACCAAATTCCCTCTAGCACCTACGGACATTCTTCCGCTTCTGCGCAACCACAGGTGCGCATGCCCAAATCGCTTTTGTGCTCCAGCTCGCCTCTGCGTCCAATATTTCGCTTCTACGGAGCCGTAAATGCGTACCCCTTTCCGCATCTGCGAAGACTGCCAAGCCCATCCTTTTCTCTATTCAGCGCCTTTATCTTCGCACTGCGTCCATCGCACCTGCGGACCACTGGGCCGTAGGTGCGACCACACCAGAACTAAGCCCAAACCAGCCTCACCCAAAAATTCTCCAATTGATCAGAAGCTCGTCTGAAACTCACCCGAGCCTCTCGTGATTTCGTCCGAATATACCAACAAGACCTATAACATAAAACGGACCTACTCGAGGCCTCAAATCACATCAAACAATGCCAAAACTATGAATCGCACCACGAATCGAGCTTATGAATTTCTAGATATTCCAACTTCCAAAACTCATGCTGAAACATATCAAATCAACCTGAAATGACGTCAAATTTTGCATGCAACTCCCAAATGACATAACGAAGCTAATATAACTCTCGAAATCACAATCCAAGTCCAACATTACCAAAGTCAACTCCCGGTTAAACCTCTCAACCTTCTAAAACTTCAACTTTCCAATTTTCACCGAAATGCTTCTAATTACCTATGGACCTCCAAATCCAAATACGGACGCACGCCTAAGTCCAAAATAACTACAAGAAGCTATTGGCATCATCAAAATGCCATTTCGGAGTCGTCTACACAAATGTCAAAACTCCGGTCAATTTTTACCGCTTAAGCTTCTAAAACAGGAATTCTTTTTCCAAATTGATCTCGAATCATCTGAAAACCGAACTTTACCACACACGCAAGTCATAACACATAATACAAAACTGCTCGAAACCTTAAGCTGCCGAACTGGACACAAATTCTCAAAATGACCGGCCGGGTCGTTACATCTCCTCTTAAACAAATATTCGTCCTCGAACGTGTCAAGAACCATTCCTAAGTCATCAAATCACTGAGTGAACTACCATACATACACCCGCGGGTGATCCCATGTCACCCCAATCCACTTAGGCCTGACGACACCATCCCAACTCAAATTTATTCCTTTCATCCACAGTGATAACCTTAGAACTAAATTTCTCACCATCCAATCATTTCCAAAAGACCTGATTCCCACATCAACATACGGTATCAGCCTCAACCAACTACAACAACTCATCCCTACACCCACCAAGTACAACCACACGACGTAACACATCACACATATGCACATAACCACATCTCTGATCATGATAGTTGTCCATAATCAACCCAACACCGATAATTAACCTCATATCATCTAGAACCCCGTTTTAAGCCTCCAAACACTGACAGTGAGGCAAGATACACAAAGATGCCATGACTATCCGCTCAAATCAACAAGTCACACCCAACACCACTTGGGCATACAACTCGCAAGCTATAACCCAATTAGCACAGCACGAATATGACTGAATTTACAAGTAAACACATGAAAGAACTATCAAACAAGCCTGACAGGCACCAGTCCCTATCAGTACCATACTATGAATCAATTTCACAAGGGAGAATAAAAACACATAAACTAATCACACGGATGTCATCCTGATTTAACTTACACCGCATCACGTAGCCTAGTTCAACATATCAACCATATGAAGAGGATTCCATCCTTAGCTCTAAATCACAAGTAGTTTACACATCATACCAATCAAAACCTTCCTCTAATTCAATTTCGCCAACAAAATCATAACACATACTGAACTCCCACACCAGTAGAGAATATAAACCGCAAATCGTAACCAACCATCCGGAAATCACATCAAAACTACCCAAATGAGTAATAAAAAGCCACTTCTAGTCTCACAGCTCTCAATAATGAATAAAAACAAAATGATAGATACGGGCTACCACTATATAATCTACCAACTGGGGCAAACACATAAATAGAGTACCAAATTACTAAACTCGCCCATATGTGAAGTAACATAGTAGGACTGACCACGATAAAAAGAACCGAAACACAATAGGAATGATGCTCATCTATAACAAATCGAGACCATACATGTATAACATTATCTGGTGCAGCGATGTCACGCCCCAAACCTGAAGGGACGTGGCCGGCACCCAGTACCATACTCGGCCCGAGCGTACCACTCTGTAACTGTGAACTCTAGAGGAATAACCCTCAACCTACGCCGATGAGACCATATCCTGAATCATCTGAAAATATCGTCTGTCTCATCTAAGGGGTAAACATACCCGAAAACTCATATATATATATATATATATATA
>AWOL01S0072050.1:14292-28213 GCA_000715115.1 Nicotiana otophora | reverse complement strand
CACTCCAAAAGTACATGTTATAACATTCCCAATTTGTCGACTTTCGACGAAACATTATTTATTTTAAATTCCTTTAGCTTCTGAAACTTCCAACCATCGTTGTACTTGTTGTTCATGATATTCAATATTTGTAACCTCTGAGGTAATATGATTAACTTACTTTCCAAACTTTTCAAATATGATTTCATTTCTGAGCTTACATCAATTGACTTATGACGACTCGTACGTACGAAAATATGGGTTGTAACAAGCGGCATCAGCCCTACCGTATAAAACACATCAATGGGTCGGGCCTCCACCTCTTGGGTACCATCTACTTACCTGAACTGCACCCCAAGCTGGTGGTGCAGGGATATCAGCAAGTGGAGCAGAACTCATAGCCTTAATACCCCGATGTGACACATCTGTTTGGAGTCTGGAGAATCTCTCACCATGTGGCTGGTATATCCACACTCAAAGAAACCTCTCCGATGGGGTGGCTGTGGAAGTTGTCCGGTACGGGTACCCTGAGACCCATGGGTACCTGAAACACCGTACAAAGCCTGAAGTGCAAACTGAACTGGCTGACCCACAAAACATATACCATGTCATACCCTGTCTCCAAAATAGGGACCAGTAGATCCTCCCGATCTACGAGGCCTTTTAGCCTCCCTGGCCTCTCTCTCTCTTGACCCTGTATGCCCTCTAATCAGCGAACCATCTCTACTACTTTCTTAAATGGAATATTTGACTCCAACTCCCAAGCCATGCAGAACCGGATATCATGACTGAGCCGCCCAGTGAACCTGCTGACTTGCTCTCTAACTATAGAAACCAAAGCAGGTGCATGTGTGGACAAATCACTGAATCTAACGGCATAATCCGACACGGACATATTTCCCTGGAACAGCTACTCAAACTCCGCATGCCACGCTTCTCGAATGATATGGGGAACAAACTCTCTCAAGAACACCTCCGAAAACTGAGTCCATAAAAGCGAAGATGCATCGGCCGGACTATCCAACTCATAATCTCGCCACCACTGACATGCCGCTCTCTTAAGATGGAATTTAGTAAAAGAAACCCCACTCGCCTCCACAATACCCATAGTGAGGAGAATACGGTAGCATTCCCCTAGGAATCCATGCACATCCTCTAAGGCCAAACCACTAAAAGTGGGAGGGTAATACTTCTTGAATCTCGCAAGTCTAAGCTGTTCTTCCTCAGATGTTGCTGCCCTAACCACGAGCTGAACTGGGATAATAGGTTGTGTCGGCATGACACTTGGAACCTGACCAACGTGGACTCGCTGCTCCGGAGTATGGGCGGCGTGAGTCTAAGCTCCTCCCCTGATCCGTGAAGTAGCCGGTGCAACCGAAATCAACCCCGCCTGAGCCAATGTACCAAACATGCTTAGGAACTATGCTAAAGTCTCCTGAAAAGTCCCATGGTAGGAACAGGCACCTCCGGTACCTGTCTCCCAACCAGAGCTACTGGTGTCCCCTCAACTGCTGCCCTGATAGATGCTCTAGTTGTGGCATGTGCTCCTCCTAGGCCTATGTCTCTACCCCTGCCCCGGACCCTAGCAACACCGGCTCTGGGGGCAGCGTCGTCAGGGACTGCCGCTCATGTTCTCACAATATGTGAGAGAATAGAATGACATAGGCTCAACTCCGAGATCAATAAACTAACACGATAGGAATGAAAGAAGTGAAATTATCCTAAAAGTTATGTAGCCTCTCGAAGATAAGTACAGACGTCTCCGTAACAATCCGCAAGACTCTACTAAACACGCTTATGACTCATAGCACCTATGAACCTAGAGCTCTGATACCAACTTGTTACGACCCAAATTTCCCTCTGTAGGATGTCGTGACGAAACCTATACTCTAAGACTAGGTAAGCCTAACACTTACAGAATTAAAGACAGAATTTGACCAGAACAACTACGAAGCATGGAACTAAAAGTTTATAGTTAAACCAATGATCCTAAGTGCAATACAATACCCCAAAACTGGTAGTACAAGTCATAAGCTCTACCGAGTTTGCTAGAAAATCCCTAAATACAACTGTTCGGAATAAATTAAATAGTACAAGTACATTATTAGAAGGTAACTTTGAGGCCTGGGAATGCAGCGGCAGGTTTACCTTGAGTCTCCACAGCAATGCTCGACCAGCTAGCTAATAATCAATAATATCCTAGACACCTAGATCTGCACAGAAATGCGCAAAAGCATAGTATGAGTATACCACAGCGATACCCAGTAAGTATCAAGACTAACCTCGGTAGAGTAGTAACGAGGAACAGTCAAGACACCCACTAGACTAAACAACCTGAACAAGTATAAATGTAGAATTAACAGGGAACAATATCAATATAATGTTGGGCATGATGACAATAATAATACAATATTTGTTTAATAGGGACTAAAAGCAACAGTTAGCAACAAGACACAACAAGTAATAACATTGTAGAGTAAGATGAACACAGTTCAATTCGGTGAAACCAAATAAAAAAAAACAAGTGACAACTCAGTAGGAACAACCACTTTCACACTAGGTTTATCCAAGAATTTCCACGAGGTACCAAACCTCGAAATGACAAATCACGGCTCCTAATTCGTGAACCCTAATCACTTGGCATCTTGTGCCCACATTACAACTGATAAATCCACGTATGACTCATGTTCCAAGGGGGTGACAATATCTAATATCCGCATGGATCACTCACGTTCCAACAATAATAATGAATCATAACGGCACGAACAACTCATGTGCCAATAGGATAACTTTCACATATAAGGCAAGTATACAGGAGTACAAGTAAATGGTCAAAACATCAGGATTCATCTTCTTAGCCTAATATGGGTGATTTATTTACGTGTATGCTTGTGCAAGTGTTATACCACAATTTAAGTCAACAAGTAAGAGTGGAGACAATGAATGGCACATAAAAAACGATCACCACAAAATGTACAATGTAACAAAAACAGCTATGAAATTGAAACAACGAATAGTACAACAAGATTAGCTACACAGAAGTAAGCAAAGAGTGTAACACGGAGAAAGACAATTAATAGTATGCTAAGGAAATAACAATCAAAGGCATGTACAAAATAATGGGGATATGTCAACAAGAGTCACTACCGAGGTACCGCCTCGTAGTCTCAAATCACAAAATGAATCACAATCTTTCCTTATATCACCGCAGGAGCCTTTACATTTAGTTATGAAAATCATTTTTCCGAAATAGCATCCCGCGTTTTAGCCCACCTTATCACACCGAATGGATTCTAGTAGTTTTCCTACTAGCCACGCGTATCAATCCCATCCTATCTTACCGCATGCGTTTGAACACCCAGACCTTATACAACCGTATGCGTATCAATAGTAACAACAACACAACAAAAACCTCATGCAAACACCTGAACAATCCTCCCAACAACAACACGTGTGCCAAAACATAACAACTCAATAAAATGACTTTCGCAATATATGCCCATATGCTACAAAAGTTCCTCAAACAGTTTCAATATCACAACCATGCATAGCCCTCGACTCAATAACACTGAATACAATAGCAACGACAATAACAATAACACGAGAATACGGCAAGTAAATCAACTCAGGAACTTCAGAACACAAAGAAATGGTAGAACAAGCTCACAAAGAAAGACACAATAGGGAATAATGGTCTCAACAATATTAGCTCAACAAGTAAGAGATAATGTGTAGCAATGATTCCATAAAAGTACAATTTAACGACAAGAGAGATAACATGAATCAATAATTCCACATAAGTATAAGTCAACAATGAAAAGGGATACAAAACTTCGTTTAAGGTTGAGCAATTACGGGAGAGATACAACAAATTCAATTAAGGGTAAGCAATTATGGAAAAGATAATAATAATTTAAATTAAGGGTAGACAATTACGGAAAAGATAATAATAACTTCAATTAAGGATAAGGAATTACGGAAAGGATAGCATGGCAATAACAGAGGCAACAACTTTAGTCACATAAGAGTTTAATCGGCAATAAGCGTAGAACATGAAGCAATTAATTCCAAATAAGACACGTAAGGGTGAATTTAGTAAATGGGGGATTTAACACGACAAAACAACTTCATATCTAATGAACATAAGAACCTAAGAGCTTTAAACGGTCAAATTATCACAAATAAGCCCGAGCACGTACTCGTCACCTCGCGTACACGGCCTTCACATGACAGAATTAGCACAAATGACTCAAATCCTAAGGGGTAGTTCCCCAACACAAAGTTAGGCAAGATACTTACCTCAAAGAAGTTACACCGTTACTCAAAAATGACCTTCTCGAGTTAAACAATTACTTCCGGATGGCTCGAATCTAGCCAAAATAACTTCAAATCATAAATAAAACTCATAGGAAATAATTCTGGATAATAAAGCACTTAATCTTTAACAAAAACTAAAAAGTCAACCTTCGGGCCCACACCTCGGAACTCGATAAAATTCACAAAACCCGAACACACATTCTGATATGATTCCAACCATACCAAAATTATCAAATTCCGATATCAAATCGCCCTTCAAATCCTCATTTTACATTTTGAAAGATTTTTACAAATTTCCCCCCAAATTTCCAACTTAATTCACTAATAAAATGATGAAGATAACAAAATGGATTCATGAAATATAATAAGTTTCGGGTAAAGGATACCTACCCCAATGAATTGCTTAAAAAACCCACGAAAAATCTCCCAAGGGCGAGATCTACAACTCGAAAAATGAATAAATCCTCAAAAACCCTCGACAATATAGAGTCTGCCTAGGCCTGATCACGCAAGCGACATGGCATTGATTTTAAGACAAATGAACCGCGCCTGCGAAGCTCACTGACCAGCTTCCCTCTCGCACATGTGGGCATTCTTCTGCTTCTGCGCACCGCTAGTACGCATGCCCAAATCGCTTATGCGCTCCAGCTAGCCTCTATGTCCAATATTTTGCTTCTGCGGAGCCGCAAATTTCCGAATCTGCGAAGACTGGCCCAGCCTTTTCTCACTTCCGCACCTTCATTTCCGCACCTGCACCCAGTGGTCCGCAGGTGAGACCACACCAGAACTCAGCCCAAACCATCCTCACCCAAAAATGCTCCAATTTATCCGAAGCTCGTCCGAAACTCACCCGAGCCCCTCGACACCCCGTCCGAATATACCAACAAGTCCTATTAAATAACACGGACCTACTCGAGGCCTCAAATCACATCAAACAATATCAAAACTATGAATCGCACCACGAATAAAACTTATGAATTTCCAAATCTTACAACTTCCAAAACTCGTGCCGAAACATATCAAATCAACCAGAAATGACGTCAAATTTTACATGAAAGTCCCAAATGACATAATGAAGCTAATACAGCTCTCAAAATCGCAATCTGAACCCCATATCACCAAAGTCAACTCTCGGTCAAACCTCTCAACATTCCAAAACTTCAACTTTCCAATTTTCGCCGAAATACTTCTAACTACCCTACGGACCTCCAAATCCAAATCTGGACGCACGCCTAAGTCTACCATATGAAACTATTAGAATCATCAAAATGCCATTTCAGAGTCGTCTACACAAAATTCAAAATAACGGTCAATTCTTATCGCTTAAGCTTCTAAAATAGGAATCCTTCTTCCAAATTGATCCCGAATCATCCGAAAATTGAACTTGACCACAAACGCAAGTCATAACACATAATACGAAGCTGCTCGAGAATCTTAAGCCACCGAACATGACGCAAATTCTCAAAACGACTGGCCGGATCATTATATTTATACTCAACAATAGCATCCTCATTGGTTATGTTGAACCAAACGGTCTTTGTAGTTGCAATTCCCTGAGCCAACCGAAAAACTCCAGAGCCGCGGACGATCAGCATTTCACGGTACTGATTAAACACAGGATTTTGGCCAAGTACACTCAATGTGCTACCATTGGACTTACCACTAGTGAACACAAAGTTGAGGTTCATGAGAAGGGCACTTTCTGTTTGATCAGCTGAACCATATATTCCTTGGGCTCGGCCCACTATTATTGAATTGGGCTCTGGCCTTACTATTAATGGGTCATCCATCATTACAATAAACCCAAACAAAGTTGGAAATTTAGTAGTTGTATTGGGCTGGACTATTTGAAATGCAGTTGGATTCTTACCTATGAGTATGTCATAGAAATAAAAATGAATTTTGGTTACCTTTTGCTTTGCATGGGTAACTTTTTCGAACTATTTTTCAATAGACTGGGGTCCTAAGTCAACGCCTTAAACGATTAGCATGGCCATAACAATGAAGCAAATCAATAGAACAAGGCTTCTTTTCTCCATCTCTTCTTTCTCTTCGTCTCTCCCATTTAGTTAATTGACAAGGAATAATGCATTGCAGATACAAATATATTATAAGTATTGTAATATACGTTGCCTACTTTTGGCCATAGACTATGTGCCTTGTTGGCTTCTCTATGGTCTTTTATTGGTCACTTTGTTGGACATTTTCTGTCCATTCATAAAAGGCCTTGCTGGCCAATCATATTCCATACATGACCATCTCATTTTCTTATAAATATGCTGGCAAATGTCCATATCAAATACACCAAAGTTTGAGACAAACATCTCTTGTCTTTCCTTTCTTTCATTATAAAGTATTTGATAAGAGAATGAGTATTGAAAAATAGTTGTGTAAATCTTTTTTTTGAAGTAATCTTGTAAGGTTATTCTCTTGGGGTATTTGGGACTAATTAGAGTATTTACTCTAATTTTGTAATCTCTATTGTACTCTTTTTCGTATAGTGAAATATTTCCTCTTTGCGTGTGGACGTAGGTCACATTGACCGAACCACGTTAGATTGGGTCAAGCCCGCACGATTTTACCAAAAGGCCTCACACAGCTGTGTGAATATGATCTTTCATACATACATTTTTTATGCAATTAAGATAACTTGATAATTATTTCTAAACTATATATCCATTTAGATGATAATTATTCAAACATTTATATTTGATGAGTAGTTAGGAACATAACTACCGCATGATCTTATTTGATATCTATACACAATGGAAAAATATATTGTATAATTGCTATCACAGACTACTTAATATCATCCAGTTAGTTGCCCGCATAATTTTTATAATATGCTAGTGATAAGTTGGTATTTCACCAACTTATCTCTTCTTGATACTTAGGCTTTTAGATGATTTTATTGAGAAACTAAGGCATTTATTGAGGTTTATTGGCATATTTCAGGTATCAAGTGATTTAGAAGAGATATGGAAGAAACCAAGTCACAATGTGCTAAATTGAAAAAAGATAATTGCTGCCAGATAATGCTCTTGGCGATCGTGAACATTGACATGCGATCGCAGAGGCCAGGAAATAGTACATCACGAACGCAGGGCAAAATCTGCGAACACGAAGATGAGGCTGGTCAACTGCTTCTAAGTGCTCCTCGTGAACGCGTGATCTTGTCTGTGATCGCACTGCTTTACAGCATAACTCTTCGCAATCGCAGGCGTCTTTTCGCGATCGCGATTGACAAATCTGGGCAGAAATCTGGGCAGTTATGAAATTTTATGATTTTGACCCCAAACCATTTAATACACGACCTAGCTCATTTTTAAGGTATCTTTGGCTTATTTTTAAATCTCTTAGACTAGAGAAGACACGTTTTGGGGCTAGAGTTCTTGTACACACACTTGGGGCTTGAAGATTTGAAGCTTTTGGTTGAGAATTTCTTACTCATTTATGCTCATTTCTTCATTTCCTTGCTTTGTATTGAATATTTAAGTGTAATATATTTTCCAATACTTGAATCTTATTTATGGAAATATTCATATTTAAAGTGTGGATTAAATACCTTATTGTGCTTATATATTGAACGATTTGTATCTATTATGAAGTGAGTTATTGTTTCTTAATTATTCTTGTTCTTTAATGTTTTCAAAGGGATTAGCTTACCCTAGGACTCGCTCATTCACTTCGAATTAATTTTGGAAAAGATTATTTGGGGTTGGGAAAGATTAATTAATAAGAACTTGAGACTCTAACCCTCATTTTATAGATTCTACCTAGGGATGGGATTGAACTATTTGTAGCCATATCCGGGTGTGCTTAATCTCTTAATTGTTTTAGGGATAATTCAATTAGGAAGTCTTGTTAGTCTTTAGAAGAAGCTAACATAGAATTATTACCCGGAGGCTAATTAACATAAACTCGCTCATATTTGTAAAATCATGAAATACATTGGATAGTTACTTGAGTGTAAATCCCGATGCATCCATGCTTGTAACCATTGATCATTTTACTTGCTTTCTAGTATAGTTCACATTTTCGCATTTAGCTATAATATTTTCTCAACAACCATTCTAAGTATTTGGCATTGCATAATAAGTGATAATTCTCTTACATTCCTAATCGCCTACATATTGTTCTCTGTGGGATTTAACCCCGACTTATAGTTGGGTAAATTATATTGCATGCGACCGTATCCTTTTACTTTTTAGTAGTGGATTTGGACGTCATCAGTCAGCTTTCACTTCTACATAATAATGACTTTTTATTTTCATTACATCTACCAGTACATAGTCATAACATATTTTTAGTTTTTAATTAATTGTGTATATCTTTGTTCGCTGAATATATATGTTTTTATTATTTAGTACCTTAAACATATCCAACGGTATCAGAAAATCAGAGTTTTCCGACTACTAAAATAGTCTTAAAGTAGTTGTAAAGTCCAATTTTCCGACTACATTCTGACAGTTTTGGTATAGTCGGAATATGATACGTCGAAAAATAAATTAAGACTACTATACTTGAAAATTATGACATTTTTTTAACTTCGTGTCCGACCACAGTAGTCGAAAACATTAATTCGCGGAATTTTCGGCCAAATTTTAATACAACTATAGTTGAATAAAAACTGTAGTCGGATAATATTTATAAAAATTATAAAAATATTAGTTATTATTTTACGACTACTGTAATCGAAAATTTACTACAATAGCCAGAATTAGTAGTTGGAGAAGAGCAATTTTAATGTAGTGTAAGAAATTAAGATGCTATCCGTACAATTCAAAACACCTTAAACGTCTTATTTCATTGATCAACAATACACATCCTTATTTTAATGAAAAAATAGAGAAACTATAGAACTATTGAGTAAAATAGAAAATTACAAATGAAAATCAACATGTAAACATTAAATTACTGTGAGTACTGTAAGCCTATATGTGAGTAATGTAAGACTATAACATTATATTCAATAATAGCATCCCTATTGGTTACGTTGAACCAAACGTTCTTTGCAGTGGCAATTCCCTGAGCCAACCGAAAAACTCCAGAATCGCCGACGATCGACATTTCACGGTATTGATTAAACACATGTCACGGTATTGATTAAACACATGATTTCGGCCAAGTATACTCAATGTGCTACCATTGAACTTACCACTGGTGAACACAAAGTTGAGGTTCATGAAAAGGGCACCTTCTAATTGATCAGATGAACCATATATTCCTTGGGCTCGACCCACTATAATTGAATTGGGCTCTAGCCCAACTTCTAATGGGTCCCATCATTGCAACAAACCCAAATAAAGTTAGGGATTTAGCAGTTGTATTGGACTAGGCTATTTGAATTGCAGTTGGATTCTTACCTCTGAGTATGTCGTGGAAATAAAAATGAAATTTGATTACCTTTTGCTTTTACATTGACTGAACCATGTTAAATTGGGTCAAGCCTGCACGGTTTCACCAAAAGGCCTCATACAGCTGTGTGAATATGACCCTTTCTACATATATTTTTTTGTGCAATTAAGATAACTTGATAATTATTTCTAAACTATATATCCATTTAGATGATAATTATTCAAACATTTATATTGTATGAGTAGTAGTAACATAACTACTGCATGATCTTATTTGATATATATACATAATAAAAATATATATTGTATAATTGCTATCACAGACTGCTTAATATCATCTAGTTAGTTGCCTACGTGATTTTTATAATATGCCAGCTTTCACTTCCAAATAATAACGACCTTTTGTTTTCATTACATCTACCAGTACAGTCATAACACATTTTTAGTTTTTAATTAATTGTGTATATCTTAGTTCGTTGAATATATCTATTTAGAGTATTTAGTACCTTAAACATATCCGACGGTGCCAGAAAATCACAGTTTTCCGACTACTAAAATAGCCGACAAGTAGTCGCGAAGTCTAATTTTCTGACTAGATTCTGACCATTTTGGTATAGTCGGAAAATGGTATATCGGAAAAACATTTCAGACTATTGTACTCAGAAATTTCTACTTTGTTTTACTTCGTGTTCGACCACAGTTATCAAAAACATTAATTCGCGGAATTTCTCGCCAAATTTTATGACAACTATGGTCAAATGAAAAATGTAGTCGGATAATATTTATAAAATTACAAAAATATTAGTTATTATTTTACAACTACTGTTGTCATGATCCAAAACTCGTAATAGATCTCGATGTTACCTAACACCGCCGTTAAGCAACTCCACAAGTGAACCTCTAATTTATTTATCCCTTTTTAACTTTTAAATTAGAAGTTTTTTTTTTTTAAAAGACCAAAATAAGTAAGATCTCGTGCAACCGTATATACTCTTTTCTCAAAAATATCAAACGCGGGAAAATACATACGCCATAGTGATAGTAATGATTAGTACACCAATACATAAATGCTAACCTCCCCCCCCCAAAACTCGGTGCCATAAGTGCATGAGCAATCTAGAGAATATACACAACTAATACAACCATTGTCAGAAGAATAATAGACTGAAATAATAAACAAGGTAGAGGGAGACTCTGACGTTGCAGATCTGTCATAACCCTGAAATTCCACCCTCGGGACCGTGATGAGCCTAACATTTCACTGGCTATACAAGCCAACGTTAGAATAATTTATTCATTTTTAACAGTTCAACTTAAATAATAAATAATAAACCGAAATAACTGAATTAAATTCTGAAGTAAGGAGCGGAAAACATAACAATTGAAATCTCTACTACAACCCGAATCTGGTATCACAAGTACACGAGCTACTAGAATACTACAGTTAAAGGTCTGAATAAAAGTAGAGTTGTCTGAAAGGAAAATACACAGCTAAGATAAAGTGAGAGGGGACTCCAGGGATGCGAACGCCGAGCTACTCTACCTCAAGTATCCCCACTGATAGTCAACCCGAGCACACTATTGACCGCCGCTGGGACCGACTCCAAAATCTGCACAAGAAGTGCAGAATGTAGTATGATTGCAAGTGACAAGACTAAGGCGAGTCACTTACAATATAACTTGTATACAGTATAAAATCATGCAAGGAAAGGAAAATACGGAAATGAAATAAGGCAGTTAACTTAAGAAAATAATTCAATCCTCTACGAAACCCAGTGAATGCGAGGAATACCAATCCTTAGAGTCTCATATGAAAGTACCGAATCCAACACAACACAATAAGGAATAGAACACATAAACTGTTGCGGCGCGCAATCCGATCCCACCGTACAACACAATCCTCCCTTATTCCACATATAAATATCAATGTTAATAAATAAATATATTATGTGGCATGCAACCTGATCCCACCATATAATCAGAATCAATATCATAATTCGCTCTTATTTCACCATATCAATCCACCCTTATTTCAACTGTTGCGGTACTCAACCCAATCCTACCGTATCAATATAATTCACCCTTATATCACCATATCAATCCACTCTAATTTCACCTATTGCGGTGCACAACCCGATCCCATAAGAGTCTTCTATGATTAATGGATATGAAGCGGAAAATCATGGAAGCACGAGAAAATCTGTCACGACCCAATTTCCCCTCCGTTGGGTATCGTGATGGTACCTAGTCTTAGGGACTAGGTAAGCCTAATATTTACTGAATAATAACAATAATAAATAACATCTAATAACTTTTGAAATAGAAATCTCTATAAAATTTATAATTTCCAAAACCGGTAGTACAAGTCATAAGCTCTACAGAGATTGCTACAAATTTCTAAATATAATTGTTTGGAAATAGGTAAAATAGTGCGAATACAAAATAGGAAGGTGATTCTGAAGCCTGCGAATGCAGCAGCAGGTTTACCTTGAGTCTCCATAGCAACAATCCGCACAGCTAGCTAATGATCAACTGACTTCGAAATACCTGGATTTGCACAAAAATGTGCAGAAGTTTAGTATGAGTACATCACGGCGTTACCCAGCAAGTATCAAGACTAACCTCAGTGGAGTAGTGACGAGGTACAGTCAAGACACCTACTGGACTAAATAACTTGAACAAGTATCAGTACAGAAACAACAGAGTATGATATCTACATAAAGACTACGCGAAGTGGCAATTAATACGGTAATTTCAATAAGGAAGGAAAACAACAACTATCAGCGGAACACCATAATAATGAGATAGAAGAATGAACGGAAACACAGCCTAAGTCCGATAATCACAGATAAAGAAAGGACAAGTAACAACTCAACAATACGATAACTTTTACACCGAGTTTTAGTCAATAAACTCCACTAGGTACCGAACCTCGGACAAATCACAACTCACAGGTCTCAATACCTGAACCCTAACACTTGGCATCTTGTGCCCTCATTACACCTCATAATCGCATTGATGACTCGTGTGCCAAATAGAGCCATTCTCACATAGAAGGCAAGTAAGTAAGGGTGTGCATCTATACTCAACAATATCAAGGAAACCTCTTATCCGATAAGACTGCTTAACTACGTGTATGCTTGTGCAAGTGTCCTAACATAGTTCATACCAGCTAGTGAGCATAAGTAAAAGAACGGACAACACGTAGAATAGTTTCTCACAACTTTCCCACCTTGCATGCCACGTGTGCAATAGTAAGTAAATTCCCCCCTGTCTCGCCACACGTGCATAATAATGTTCCCACCTTGTCTCTCCACATACGCAACCCATATATATATCTCGCCTTGTCACGCCGCATGTGCAATATCAATAGTAACAATAGCACGACAGAAACCTCGTGCAACCCCATAACAAAGAGATGTCACAAAGGGCACTCCCGAATACCGTCTCGTAGTCCCAAAAGTAAATGCTCAACAGGGGATCTCCCGAGGTACCGCCTCGTAGTCCCAAACATAAATATGCAAGACAGGGGGATCTCCCGAGGTACCTCCTCGTAGTCCCAAAGTAAATATGCAAGACAGGGGGATCTCTCGAGGTACCGCCTCGTAGTCCTAAAGTAAATATGCAAGAACAACAAGTACAACAGCAACAATAACACTAATACAAGGGTACGGCCAATAAATCAACTCAAATATTCCGGAACTCAAAGGAACGGAGGAACTAATTCACAAGGAGTAGCCATAATAGAGAATGCTAATCATAATAAGAACAACTCAACAAGGGATAAAATAATATGTAACAACGGTCCCACAAAGTACAGTTCAACAACGAGGGAGATATCACGAGTCATTAATTCCAATAAGGATAAGTTAACTAAGATATAGGATATCTAAACTTATTTTAAGGTTGGGCAAGTACGAAAAGACACAACAACTTCAATTAAGGATAAGCAGTATAAAGAAAATCATAGCCTTATTTAAGGATGAATAATTACAGAAGAAATAATTATAACTTCAAATGAAGATAAGTAGTTAGGGAAAAGACAACATGGCGATAGAACAGATAACAATTTCAGTTAGGGCACATATGACTCAAATAAGCAACAAGGGCGGATCATGAAGCAATTAATTCTAATTAAAGCAGGTAGAAGTGANCTCATAGTACCAAAGTAAATATGCAAGACAGGGGGATCTCCCGAGGTACCTCCTCGTAGTCCCAAAGTAAATATGCAAGACAGGGGGATCTCTCGAGGTACCGCCTCGTAGTCC
>AWOL01S0072050.1:0-12780 GCA_000715115.1 Nicotiana otophora | reverse complement strand
TAAATATGCAAGACAGGGGGATCTCCCGAGGTACCTCCTCGTAGTCCCAAAGTAAATATGCAAGACAGGGGGATCTCTCGAGGTACCGCCTCGTAGTCCTAAAGTAAATATGCAAGAACAACAAGTACAACAGCAACAATAACACTAATACAAGGGTACGGCCAATAAATCAACTCAAATATTCCGGAACTCAAAGGAACGGAGGAACTAATTCACAAGGAGTAGCCATAATAGAGAATGCTAATCATAATAAGAACAACTCAACAAGGGATAAAATAATATGTAACAACGGTCCCACAAAGTACAGTTCAACAACGAGGGAGATATCACGAGTCATTAATTCCAATAAGGATAAGTTAACTAAGATATAGGATATCTAAACTTATTTTAAGGTTGGGCAAGTACGAAAAGACACAACAACTTCAATTAAGGATAAGCAGTATAAAGAAAATCATAGCCTTATTTAAGGATGAATAATTACAGAAGAAATAATTATAACTTCAAATGAAGATAAGTAGTTAGGGAAAAGACAACATGGCGATAGAACAGATAACAATTTCAGTTAGGGCACATATGACTCAAATAAGCAACAAGGGCGGATCATGAAGCAATTAATTCTAATTAAAGCAGGTAGAAGTGAAACTAGTAATTAAGAAACGTAATCATAACGAGAACAACTGCATACTCAGCGAATACTAGGACCTAAGAACCCTAAAAGGCTAAATTTCCATAAATAAGTCTGAGAACGTACTCCTCACCTCGTGTACACGGACTACAATTAGCATAGAAGACTCAAATTCTAAAGGGTAGTTCCCTCACACGAAGTTAGGCAAGATACTTACCTAGAATCAAGCTCAATCAATCCGTAACAATGCTCTTTTCATGAATATCCAACTTTGAATGGCCCAAATCTAGCCAAAATGAATTACATAATATAAATATAACTACAAGGAACTAATCTAGCTAATGAAATCAAAGCTAAAGCAAGAAATTGGAAAATTGCCCTAAAAAGCCTCATCGAGCCCACGTCTCGGAATTGGGTAAAAGGCACAAAATATGAACACCCAATCAACCACGAGTTTACTCATACCAAAATTACTCAAATCTGACACCAAAATCTCGATCAAAATCCCAAAATTCGGCCTAAGAACTTTTCTCAACTTTTCCCTAAATTTTCAACCCCAAATCCGAAATTAAATGGAGAAAACAACTATAGATTAATGGAATACAACCAAAAACAAGTTAGAAATCATTACCCCAAAGCTTCCTCTGAAAAATCCTCGAACAATTTCCAAATTCCGAGCTCTCAAGTCCAAAAATCAAGAATGAAATCAAACCCTCGCACTTAGCCCTTTTTCTGCCAGTCAAACCGCTTCTGCGGACCTTCAACCGCATCTGTGGTTTTGCACCTGCGGATATTCCATCACAGATGCAGTTTTCACTTAAAACTCATCACATGCTTCTGGGATCAAAAGGTCGCACCTGCATGTGCGCACCCTTGGACCTATGTCTGCTTCTGCGGTCCTCCACCGCTCCTGCGATCTCTCCACCGCATCTGCGGGAATAGCAGATGTGGAATTCACCTCGCACCTGCAGCCCCTGACCACTCCCTCAAAATCTGCTTCTGCACTAAATCATCCGCATGTGCGGCCACGTACTTTCGGTTCCCCCACTGTTGGTGTGAAACACTAGAAATCCAATATTACCTCCGTTAAGCATCCGAAACACACCCGAAGCCCCGGGGACCTCAATCAAATATACCAACCAAATCTTAAAACACCATACAAACTTAGTCGAGCTCTCAAACCACATCAAACAATGCTAAAATCCCGAATCATCCTCCGATTGAAACTTAAAGAACTTGAAACTTCAAATTTCTTCAACTGATGCCAAAACCTATCAAACCATGTCCGATTTACCCCAAATTTGCACACGAGTCATATTCAATATCACGGACATATTCTAACTTTCGAAATCGGATTCCAACCCCGATATCAAAAAGTCCGCCACCGGTCAAAATCTCCAAAATTTCGGCTTTCGCCATTTCATGCCTAAATGAACTCCAGTCCTCCAAAACATAATCTGGACATGTCCCTAAGTCCAAAATCACCCAACGGAGCTAACGGAACTCCATTCCGGAGTCGTCTTCACACAGTTCCAAATACTGTCAAAGTTCTACGACTTAAGTTTCCGTTTTAGGGACTAAGTGTCCCAAATCACTCTAAATCATCCGGTAACTGAATTCAACCATGCACGCAAGTCAATACACATAATACGAAGTTGCTCAGGGCCTTATGCCACCGAACGAGACTTAAATTCTCAAAACGATCGGCCGGGTTGTCACAAAATCTAACATTCTTAACATGAGAATAATAAGTGACAAGTAGGAAATAAGGCATGGGAAGCAATTAAAACATGTAACAGTTAAGGCGTGTAATGAAATAATTCATGAAATGCGGGACAAACAGGAAAACAAGTATTTTGTCGATGTATATGCACTCGTTACCACGCTTATACGCCGCAACACATAAATTTCACATAGCACAAAACTCAAGGGTTCCTAATTCCCTCAAATCAAGGTTAAAACCGACACTTACTTCACTCTGCAATCAACTCAAAATTCAATCACGGCCTTACCTTTCGAACAAGCCTCCGAACCAACCAAATCTAGAAAATTATTAACCAAACGATTCAAATTAAACTTTAGAAAGTACTCACAAATGAAAGAGGTTCAATTTAGATTATTATTGAAAACGTCAATTAAGTCACCCCTGGGCCAACTTGGTCAAAATCTGAGGTTTAGACCAAAACCCGATCACCCATTCACCCTCGAGCCCAGTTATGCAATTTATTTTGAAGTCTGACCTCAATTCGAGGTCTAAATTCCAATTTTACGAAAATTCCTAATTCTACCTAAATCCCCGATTTCTACCATGAAAATCCTAAATTTAAGGTTGAAATCTTATGAAATGTAGTGGGTAATCAAAAGAAAGTAGGTTAGAGTCACTTGCTAATGAGTTGAGGAAGAAAAGCTCTTGAAAAAATTGCCTCTAAGGTGTTTAGGGTTGAGAATTTGAGAGAATGAGCTAAACTCCCGTCTATCTTAGCTTTCGACCAGGCGCAGATGTCGCAATTGCGACCTAGGGTTCGCAATTGCCAACCCAGCAAATGCGAGACATAATTCGCATATGCGAAGAACCTCCATCTCTGCTATCATCGCATTGGCGATGATTTGTTCGCGAGTGCGAACTATGGTACTTGATAAATGCGACTATTTTGATCGCAAATGCGAACATAGCTGACCCAACCCCTCTTTGCAAATGCAAAGATTTTCTTCGCAATTGTGAACATGACAGCAATTTTGGTTTTCGCAAATGCGAACACTGAGCTCGCAAGTGCGAGGTCAGAGACCTACACCAGAACAGATTTTTCACCAACTAATTTCAAAGTCTAAAATCACTTAGAAGCCTACCCGAAAGTCACACAAGTCCAAAAACATCATACGAACTTGCTCGCATGATCAAAACACCAAAATAACACCTAGAACTACGAATCGAACACCAAAATGAATGAAATTTTCAATAAAACTTAAGAAATTTCATTTTCACAATCGGACGTCTGAATCACGTCAAATCAACTCTGTTTTGCACCAAATTTTGCAGACAAGTGATAATTAGAGTAATGAACCTATACCAAGCTTCGGAACCAAAATTTAGACCCTATAGCAATAAAGTCAAACTACGGTTAAATTTATAAATTTTTCAAACCTTAAAACTTCAATTTTTCAACAAATTGCAATAACACGAGTTAGGGACCTCCTAATTCGATATCGGGCATACTCCCAAGTCTCAAATAATGATACAGACCTATCGGGACCGTCAAAACACAGATCCGAGTCTGTTTTCTCATAACGTTGACCGAAATCAACTCAAATACATTTTTAAGGCACGAATTCACATTTTAATGAATATTTTCACATAAAAGCCTTTCGGAAAAAGACATGAACTCTGGATGCAAATCGAGGAAGGATAAAAGGAACAATTTGAGGTTTCGAAACACAGAATTAAGGGTTAAAACGCTAGATGACCTTCGAAAACTTTGCATATAACTGGCTATATCTAAGAGTCTAAAGTATAATCTGAAGATGCTGCCCGTGCTTCTCTCGAATGCGAGAGTAGATCAAGATGTCATCAATGAATAAAATCACAAAAGAATCCAAATAGGGTTTGAACACCCGGTTCACCAAATCCATAAATGCAGCTATAGCATTTGTTAACCCAAATGACATCACTAGAAACTCATAATACTCGTACAGAGTCCGAAAAGCCGTCTTAAGGACGTCGGATGCCCTGATCCTCAACTGATGGTAGCTAGGCCTCAAATCAATCTTCAAAAATACTTTGGCACCCTGAAGCTAATTAAATAAGTCATCAATCCTCGGCAACAGATACTTGTTCTTGATAGTGACAATAACGACTCGACCAGTCATTTTAAGCCCTAGCATGTCCTTTGGTAGTTTGATTCCATAAGTAGCTTCACTTCAGGTATTATGACTTGTACGTATGGTCAAAATTGAATTTCAGGAAGTCCGGAGTTGATTTAGAAAGAAAATTCTCATTTCGGAAGCTTTAAGTTAGAAAAATTTACTAAGGTATGATTTCGAGTAAACGACCTCGAAATCGGGATTTGAAGGTTCCAACAGATTCGTATGATCATTTTAGACTTGGGAGTATGTTCGGATCATGTTTTAGATGGCCCAGGAGTGTTTCAGCGCCTATTGTAGAAAGTTAGCATTTTGGAAGGATTTTATAAATTTGGGTTGAAGTGCATTTCAATGTTATCGATGTCCATTTGGGATTATGAGCCTGGGAATAGCTCCGTATGGTGATTCTGGACTTAGGGGCGCATCCAAAAGTGGATTTGGAGGTCCGTAGGTCGTTTCGGGATCATTTGGCGAAAAATGAAAATTTGAAGTTTTGGGAAAGTTTGACCGATGGTGGACTTTTTCCTATCGGGTTTGGATTCCAGTTCCGGAAGTTGGAGTAGGTCCGTAATATGATTTAATACTTGCATGCAAAATTTGGTGTCATTTCGAGTTGATTTGATAGGAATCGGATGCGCGGGAGTATTTTTATAAGTTTTTGAATTCATGAGTTAATCCATGCGCTTTGGCGTATGATTCATGGGAATTGAGGTTATTTCAGTGTTTTGATCCCTCGAGCGAGTTTCTATGATGTTGTTAGACTTGTGTGGGTGTTTGGTGTGGATCCCCGAGGGCTTAGGTGAGTTTCAGACGTTCGGGAGAATGAGAAAAACTTCAATTTTTCTGGTATTTCGTGGCACCTATTGCAGGTCTTGCAAATGCGAGAATTTGTTCGCATTTGCGAGCCTCGCATTTGCGAGGAAGGCTTCACAATTTCGAAGAAGCCTAATTTCGGCATAGCTCGCATTTGCGACCTTGGCAGTGGGAGCCCAATTCGCATTTGCGATGTTTTTGTCTCATTTGCGACCTTCGCATTTGCGAACCAGATGTCACAAATGCGACATCTGAGACCTGTGCACAACTTTATTAAATGCGGAACTTAGGCTTTTCACCTAGCACTTTGAGGTAAGTAATTTCTACACAACATGAGTTAAATAAATAGATTATGGGTAGATTAACATGTAAAAATTTGGTAAAATCAAGGGTTTAGATGAAAAACTTGGTTTTGGATAAAAATGGGATTTGACCACAAAATTGGTTATGGAATGTAGTAAAAATCATATATTTGAGTTCGTGAGGTTATGGGTAAAACCTAAGTTTAGGGTTGGGTAATCACTTTAATAGTTGGAATATGAACCTTTGAACATGTATTGATTAGTTTATATACTATTTGATTAGTTTTGGACTGTTCGGCACCAAATTGAGTGTTTGAGCATAATCTTAGACCGGGAAGCAGGATTTGAGGCGAGGTAAGTTTCTTTTCTAACCTTGTAAGAGGGAATTAACCCCATAGGTGAATTGAATTAAAAGGTTCTTATATGTGTGGGGGCTACGTGCACACGATGTGACGAGAGTCCTTACGTAGCTACTAATTATGCTATTGTCCGGGTAGTCTAGGACCCATATCAGGTTATACTTACAATGTTTGTACCCTATTTGTTAACTTAATTGCTTAAGTCTTTTGAAACCTGATAAAAGAATTAAATTTCACTTACTTGAAGTTGTGAATGGAACACTTAACTATTATTGAGAAATTTATTTTCCTTAAAATATTTTCTATTTGTGGAGAACGCCTCGGTAGCAAATAGATGCATCTATAATTCGTGTCGTTTGACCCTCGACAGTGCACAGTTTAAATATTATGTTGGATCGGGCCGTACGACCTCGGCATAATTTGCGCATGATAAATCTTTGGAACCAACTATAATTGATATTGCTTCTTTGGCTTGAGATATAAATTGTTAAATGACGAGAATAAATTTGGAAAACATTCCTATTAATAAAAGAATTGTCCACTCACTTCTTGTTATTGAGTTTACCGTTGTTTCATACAATTCATGCTTAAGTATAATATCGGTATTTATTGTTAGCCCATAGTAAGTGTCGGAGTCGACCCCTCGTCACTACTTCTTCGAGGTTAGGCTAGATACTTACTGGGTAAGCGTTGATTTACGTACTCATACTACACTTGCTGCACATTTTTGTGCATGTGCATATATGTCTAGCAGACTTGTGGGCGCAGAGGCACGGGAATTTCTAGGATTTAGGTGAGTTGCATCCCATGTTGCGAATTCGCAGCACAACATCACACAATCTCTTGGTAAGGGAGCCTCCACATCTGTGGGGGAAGAGACGCCCCCAACTGTAAAAAAGCTCCTCGAAGCGTGGCTAATTGACACGCTAACCAACGTCCTCAATAAGCCCGCCCGAGACACAACTATAGAAAATGCAAGGACTTGTACTATACAATGAGCAGACGAGCAGTGCAACCAACTCCCTCATCCTCCAACGATAGGTATTACTCATAATGTCATTAATAGTACAGATGACAACGCCCTTATAGACATTCAGAATAGGATAGATGAAATGGAGAATGAAAACAAAGCACTCCGAGATCAAATGAAAGAAAACCAGGAAATGGTCGATAAAATACTGGGAGCCCCCAAGCTGTTGCCAAAGAGGGATGTCAGCCGATTCGTCGAATAGACGTACAGTGATGATTCGACCTCGCATGCTATACCGAAAACCTTTAAAATGTCATCGTACCTCAGGATATATGATTTCACAACCGGCCCTAAGATCATGTGACTCATTACGTCACCGTCGTATTTTAGGAACCTTCCAAATCGGATTGGGTAATTACTCTAGTGGTTAAATTATGAACTTTTGAGCACTTATTGATTAGTTTATACGACTTTTGATTAGCTTCGAATTGCTCGGCTTTGTTTGAGGAGTTCTAGTGAGGTTAAAGAGTCGGTTAGTGGACTTGAAAGCGAGGTAAGTCTCTTGCCTAACTTTGTAAGAGGGAATATTTCCCCTTAGGTGTATTAATTATTGTGTGCTACTTGTTGTGGGGAGATACGTATGCACATGTATGGAATCAGGTCATTCACATCGGTAGTGTATTAAATTACTTTTATGGGATCAGGTCGTTCACCTCGACAGTATGGTAACACTATTCTTATGGGATCGGTCCGTTCGCATCGGTGGTACTGAGTACCACTATTCCTATGGGATCGGACCGTTCGCCTCGGCATCTTGGTGCTAAATACTTGAGACTAGATTTGGTTTGGTAGCAGTTGAGTTAGCGCCTTTAAGGCCGGTTATGACATGTTTAGTGACTTGATATAGACTCATGTGGGAAATTATTGTAATTATTTTTATCTGTTTCGTTGCTACTTGTTGTACATTCTCCATGTCTACTTTATGTATTTCTTTTACTGTTTGACCACTAGTAAGTGTCAAGTCGACCACTCGTTACGACTTCTTCGAGGTTAGACTGGATACTTACTGGGTACGCATTATTTTACGTACTCACGCTACACTTCTGTATTGAATGTGCAGATACTGAGACAGGTTCCACCAGTGGTCACGCAAGTGCATAGCTGATCATCTACGGCGAATTAGCGGTGAGATGTATTCCTTTGTTCAATCTTATAATGACTTGATAGGTCATCTAGAGTTTTAACACTTAATTCTGTGTTTTGCAACTTCAAATAGTTCCTTTTATCCTTTCTCGATTTGCATTCATAGTTCATGACTTTTTTCGGAAGGCTTTTATGTGAAATAATTGATTAAAATGTGAATCCGTGCCTTAAAAATTCATTTGAGTTGACTTCAGTCAATATTTTGAGCAAACCCGGATTTGTATTTTGACAGTCCCGGTGGGTTCGTATCGTGATTTGGGACTTGGGCGTATGCCCGGGATCGAATTAGGAGGTCCCCAGCTCGAGTTATTGTAATTTGTTGAAAATTTGAAGTTTAAGGGTTTAAAGAATTTATAAATTTAACCGCAGTTTGACTTTATTGCTACCGGGTCTTGATTTTGGTTCTGGCACTTGGTATAGGTTAATTACTGCAATCATGACTTGTCTGCAAAATTTGGAGCAAAACGGAGTTGAATTGATGTGATTCGGATGTCCAGTTGTCAAAATGAATGTTCTTAAGTTTTATTAAAAATTTCATTCGTTTTGGTGTCTGATTCGTAGTTTTAGGTGTTATTTTGGTTTTTTTGATTGCGCGAGCGAGCGAGTTTGTATGATATCTTTGGACTTGTGTGCATGATTGGTTTGGAGCCCTGAGGGCTTGGGTGAGTTTCAGATAGGCTTCAGAGTGGTTTTAGACTAAGAAAATAGCGGGTGAAAAATATTTTCTGGTGCATGTCTCTGACCTCACAATTGCGAGGTCAGTGTTTGCATTTGCGAAAAACCAAATTGCTATCATGTTTGCAATTGCGAAGAGGGGTTGGGTCATCTGAGGTCGCATTTGCGATCAAAAGGGTCGCATTTGCGAATGACAATAGTTCGCATTTGCGAACAAATCATCGCAAATGCGATGATAGCAGAGATGGAGCTTCTTCGCATTTGCGAAGTATGTCTCACATTTGCGGGGTTCGCAATTGCGAAAGCCATGTCACAATTGCGACATCTGCGCCTAGTCAAAAGCTGAGATAGACGGGATTTTAGCCCATTCTCTCAAATTCTCAACCCTAAACACCCTAGAGACGATTTTTCCAAGAGCTTTTCTTCCTCAATTCATTGGTAAGTGATTCTAACCTACTTTTTTTCAATTACCCAATACACTTCATAAGATTTCAATCTTAAATTTAGGACTTCCATGGTAGAAATTGGGGATTTAGGTAGAATTAGGAATTTTCGTAAAATTAGAATTTAGACCTCGAATTAAGGTCGGATTTCTAAACAAATTGCGTAACCATGCTCGGGGTGAATGGGTGATCGGGTTTAGGTCCGAACTTCGGGTTTTGACCAAGCGGGTCTGGGAATTTACCTTTGTTGACTTTTTTAATAATGATCTAAATTGAAACTCTTTCATTTGTGAATAGTTTCTAAAGCTTAATTTAATTCGTTTGGTTAATAATTTGCTAGATTGTGTTGGTTCGGATGCTTGTTCGAAAGGCAAGGCCATGATTGAATTTTGAGTTGATTGCGGAGTGAGGTAAGTGTCAGGTTTAACCTTGATTTGAGGGAATTAGGAACCCTTGAGTTATGTGCTATGTGAAATTCATGTGTTGCGGCGTATATGCGAGGTGACGAGTGTATATACGTCGCCAAAATACTTGTTTCTCTGTTTGTCCCACATTTCATGAATTATTTAATTACATGCCTTAACTGTTACATGTTTTAATTGCTTCCCATGCCTTATTTTCTACTTGTCACTTATTATTGTCATGTTAAGTATGTTAGATTTTTCCGTGCTTCCATGATTTACTACTGCTTCTTGAAATGACTCATTTGTACCCTTAGTTATCATTTATTTGAATTGTCTTGCTGCTTAGTATTCATTATGGTAGATTCTTAATTTGAGACAAGATTCCATTTCTGTTTCCGCTTCGTATCCATTAATCATAGAGGACTCTTGTGATTTAAATTGTTAAACTAAATGCACTTATCGATTTATTCATATTGTACGGTGGGATCGGATTGCGCGCCGCAACAGGTGAAATAAGGGTGAATTGATATGGTGAAATAAGGGTGAATTTATATTGATACGGTGAGAATGAGTTGTGCGCCACAGTATGTGAAATAAGGGTGGATTGATATTGATTTTGATTATATGGTGGGATCGGGTTGCGCGTCGCAATATTTATTTATTTATTATTATTGATATTTATATGGTGGAATAAGGGACGATTGTGTTGTACGGTAGGATCGGGTTGCGCGTCACAACAATTTATGTGTTCTATTCCTTATTGTGTTGTGTTGGCTTCGGTACTTTCATATGAGGCTCTAAGGATTGGTATTTTTGGCATTCACTAGTGTAACGACCCGACTTGTCGTTTTAAGAATTTACGCCCCGTTCAGTGGCTTAAGGTCTCGAGAAGTTTTGTGATATGTACTATGACCCATGGGTGTGGCCGAGTTTGATTTTCGGAATTTAATTAAAAGAACAATTCTTATTTAGAAACTTAAATGGAAAGAGTTGACCGGAGAGTTGATTTTTGAACAAACGACCCCGGAATGGAATTTTGATAATGGCAATAGCTTTGTATGATGATTTCGGACTTAGGCATATGTATAGATTTGGATTTGGAAGTTCGTAGGACAATTCGACACATTTTGGTGAAAGTTGGAAAATATAAGATTTTGGAAAAGTCCGACCGAATGGTGAATTTTTGATAACGAGGTCGGATTTTAATTCCGGAAATGGGAATAGCTCCCTTACGTTAATTATGACTTGTGTGCAAAATTTGAAGTCATTCCGGATTGATTTGATACATTTCGGCAAAAAATATAGAAGTTGGAGGATTTAAAAATTTATAATTCGATTTGATACGTGATTCGTAATTTCGGCGTTGTTTGACGTGGTTTGAAGCCTTGACTAAGTTCGTATTATACTTTTGGACATGTTGTTATAATTGGTTGAGGTCCCGGGGTCCTCGGGTGAATTTCGGAAGGTTAACGGAGCAATTCGGACTTGGAAGAAGCTGCTGGAAAATGGCAGCAACTGTTGGATTCGCACCTGCGGAATTTTGGGCGCAGGTGCGACCTCGCAGAAGTGAGGATTTCGTCGCAGAAGCGAGCTGGGAAGAGCTGGAGGAAGGTCACAGATGCGTACAACCTTCCGCACCTGCGCAATCACAGGTGCGATATTTGCTACGCAGAAGCGACGAGGCAGTGCAGAAGCGGAAATTCTGTGCACCTGTGATCAGCGCAGAAGCGGAAATGGCTCCACAAGTGCGATCTTTGTGGCTAGGTAGTGCCCTCGCAGAAGCGTGTTTTCTCTCACAAAAGCGAGCACGCAGGTATGAAAATTAGTCCGCATGTGCGAAACTGGGCAGAATCATAAGGACCAAAAATGGTCATTTTTGGCATGTCGTTTTGGAATGTTTGGAGCTCGGATTTGGGCGATTCTGGAGGGATTCTTCATAATCTTGGTTGGGGTAAGTGTTCTATATCCTAAAGTGATTATATTTCATGAATCTACGATTATATTTATCGTTTAATTCGGATTTAAATGGAAGAAATCAAGATTTTTACAAAATCTTCCAAAAACGAAAATCTAAGATTTGGAGGTCGAGTTGTTATTGGAATTCGATTAAATTGGTATGGTTGAACTCGTATCGGAATGGGTGTTCGAATTTCGTGAATATTATGTCGGGTTCCGAGAAGCGAGTCCCGCGTTGACTTTTGTTGAGTTTTTAGTATAAATTTTTAAGTCAACATATTATTATCCGGAATTGTTTCCGATAAATTTTAATGAAGTTATACAATTTATTTGAATAGGTTTGAGCGGTCCGGAGTCAATTCAAGAAAGAAAGCGATTTTGGAATATCGGCACAACTTCAATAAGGTAAGTGTCTTGCTTAACCTCGAGTGGGGGAAATACTCCATAGGCATTGAGTATTATGTGCAAACTGTGTAATTGAAAACCATGTACGCGAGGTGACGAGTACGTACTTGGTTTATATGTGCAAATTTCGTTGATTAAAATCCTTAGATGCCCTTAGGATTTAAATTGGAAACTATTGACATTTGTTAAATCCTCTATTTGTCATGCCTAGGCCCTTGTTTGTTGAAATTATTTTTATATGATGATTTGGTGTGATTGCCACCTTGAATTTATGTGAAATATTATTTTGTTGAGTTGTTCACTCCCGGATATTTTTGTTAAGATTTTGTGCATATTATGTTCGAGCCATGGACCCCTTATTGTGAAAAATGATGTATCGTTGATTTCTGTGGCAAGTTGAAATATTTGAGCACTCGATGTGTAATTTGTGATATGTTGTAATATTTGAACACTTAGATGAGCCATTTGTGATATGTGAGCACTTGATGTGAAGTTTTTGAAATCATATTTACTTTGGGACTACAGAACGGTATTCCGGGAGATCCCCTTGACCTGCATATTTACTTTGGGACTACGGAACGGTATTCCGGGAGATCCCCCTGCCCTGTATATTTACTTTGGGACTACGGAACGGTATTCCGGGAGATCCCCCTGCCCTGTATATTTACTTTGGGACTACGGAACGGTATTTCGGGAGATCTCCCTGTCTTGCATATTTACTTTTGGGACTATGAGGCGGTACCTCGGGAGTGCCCTTTTGTTGATAT
>AWOL01S0072048.1:74338-92289 GCA_000715115.1 Nicotiana otophora | reverse complement strand
TATATATATATATATATATAGAGAGAGAGAGAGAGAGAAATGACATTTAATTGAAACTATTTGGGTTTAAAATGACATTTGAGCCTTTTTTAGTAGATATTTTATTTTAGGCTATATTTGGTTGGGAAAGTTTATAGAGTGACAGTTTGGGTAATTTTCCCTCACATATAACCAAGTTTTGATGTGCATACTAGGGACCCGTTTGGCCATAGATTTTGCCAAAATAAACTTGGGTTTTATTTGTCAAACACATGTTTGGCCATAGATTTTGGCTACATTTTGACCAAATCCCAAGTCTCAAATCCCAAATCCCATTTTAGGCCAAAATATCACTATTATATTTTTTAAAAATTACCCCAAACTTTTATATTTTATAAAAGAGCCCACCATTTATTATTTTGTAGCGATATTGCTTCGTCTTCTCGGTTATCTGATAGTGTATCATGTAGTTCATTATAAAAATGATAATTTTGTATCAAATTTATTTATGTTCAGGACTATGGTATGCGATAATATAATGAATATTATTGATAATGGTATTATTGGGTATTTGTGATAGTTTTTAGAACTTGTGGGTATAAGTCATGTTTCATATTTTTCCAAACCAAATTTCACCCAAAACATATGTCCAAACACATTTTCATCTTCAAACCAAACTTCACCCAAATCAGATTTTTCAGAATAAATTTGGGAATCTATGGCCAAACGCTAGCTAGATAGCGACGCCCGTAAATTTATTTGCTTTGACATAAAAATGCAGAAAGAAAAGTTTTGATGTATGTCATGTTCTGCGCAAATGCCATAACTGGTAAGCTTAACCAAAGACTTTTATCTACTATATATATAGTACATTCTCTAGTACCATTCTAATACTATAGACATAATACTCAAGAAAATATAGAAAATGTTTTCTTTTGCAAATACATCACAAGCACATTTGAGTTCATCGTTAGCAAGAGGTAGTCAGCAGTCTAATAGCCAATCTTCGCCATTCCAAAAATCACCATGTGAGGAGAAGTGCTTTAGCACCTATAAAAAGCAAGTAAACACCAATTAATTAAGGGTGTGTTTGGCATGAAGAAACATGTGTGCTATATGTAAAGAGGAAAAAGTGATGAACTTTTCTCATAATAAAGAGAAAATATGATATTAAAATTAAACATATCCTTTTATCCTATTTTGATCAAATATTTTATTCTATGAGTTAACAGCTTGTGCCAACCTAGACTCTCCTTACCTAGTATTGCTCGTTATATATTCTTTTGGAATAATACAATTCCACTGGTGGTATATGTTTTTGTCACGACCCAAAATCCAACTAGTCGTAATGGCACCTGACCCAACCCGTAAGATAAGTCAATTAACAACTATCTAATTTAATGAGATTTATTAAGAAAAGAAATGATAATACAACTGTTTTTATACAAGAATTTCTCAAGGTTTGGTAGTATAAATTATGAGCTTTTAAAATTTAGAGTTTACAAAGCTAGTATGAAATAAATACATCATTTGTCCGAATATACATAAACAGATTTTCGTAAGTCTAGGGCTACCATGAACAAGAGGCAGTTATAACTGGAACGCAGGTACGTCTTCAATGCTAGCTTCCATCAAACACAGCAGCATCAACGTCCAAAATTTGTGCGCAAGGAGCAGAAGTATAGTATGAGTAAAACTGACCCCATGTACTTAATAAGTAACAAACCTAACCTTAGGTTGAAAGTAGTGATGAGTTGGGATAAAGGTCAACGTCCAACAACAACTCATAACAATATAATAAAAGCGGTACAGGAAATAACTCAGAGAGGTAATGTTCAACTCATTCACAGTTCCGAAAAATAGGTATACTTTTCAAGTATAACAGTGAAAACCCAAATCGTTTGCCGAAAGCACCAGAATATGAGTAAGTTTGTAAAATCGCGATTTTCTTTCCAAACTTTTTCAACATGTAAACGTTTCATTATCAAATGGCATGAGAAAAAATACATCTTTATGCCTACATGTCAATGTGTATGAGAAGTCATGAATGACGTGATACCGTACAACATGTGAAAAAATGCATCTCTATGCATGTATTGTCAAGTGTGCATGTTGAATGCAGTACAACATAGTGAATAACCATATGCATACTCTTATAGTATCAATCCACTCAATCCTCCCAGTCACTCAGTCCCCCCAATCACTCGGCACTCGCGCTCGGCACTTGCACTCAATAGGTACCTGCGCTCACTGTGGGTGTGCAGACTCTGGAGGGGCTCCTTCAGTCCAAGTGCTATAATGAGCCAATCATGGCATGAATCCTCATGGACAACTCACGTACTGCAGGGACAACTCACGTGCCATAATATCAATATCTGAATCCGCACGGACAACTCACGTGTCATGGTATCAATATCTGGATCCACACGAACAACTTACGTGCTATACGGACAACTCACGTGCCATGATATCAATATCTGGATACACACTTATAACTCACGTGCTATAGTATCAGTAACCTCACAACCAGACACTCGGTCTCACTCAGTCATCAATCTCTTCAGTCTTCCGGGTTCACAATATCATGAAACTAGCCCAAAATGATGATATGATGTATCAATAAATAACAACTGAGACTGAGATATGATATGCAATAAATGTATATGACTGAGTGCAAAATTACAATTTAAACATATAATTCGACAGCAAAAACAACCTCAGTGGTCCCAATAATAGTAGCATTTTCCTAAGAATGATTTCTAACATGAGTCACAGCTCAGTTTCTCTAACCCATGAAACAATACAAGTTAATTGACTACATAGCTCTACTGCATCCACTGAGTCTCAATTTTTACGGTGCACGCCCGTCACCTAGCATGTGCGTCACCTCCAAGCAAATCACATAATACGTATAATCATGGTTCATACCCTCAGCTCCAAGTTTAGAAGTGTTACTTACCTCGAACAAGCCAAATTCAATATCGAGCAAGCCAAACGATGCTCCAAAATACCATCCGGCATGTACCGACCTCTGAACGACTCGAAACTAATCAAAAGCAACTCAAATACATCAAATAAAATCTAAGGAAATAAGTCCAATTGATAAAGGTCGAATATTTACTCAAAAGCCCAAAATCAACCAAAAACCAAACCCGGGCCTGCACATCGGAACCCGATGAAACTTATAAAATCCGACAACCCATTCAATTACGAGTCCAACAATACTAGTTTCGCTCAAATCCGACTTCGAATCGATATTCAAAAACTCACTCTATGAAACTTTAGGCTAAAACCCTCAATTTCTTTTTAAAATTCATCAACCAATTTTCAAAAATGGAGATGGATTCATAAAATAAAATCAAAGCCAAATATAAAACACTTACCCCAATCCTTATGATGAAATTTGCTTCAAAAATCGTCTCAATCCGAGCCCCCAATCTCAAAATATGATGAAAGGACCAAAACCTCGAAATATATAGAATCTGCCCGGGCACCGTCACATCTACGACACACTTAGCCGCTCTCTTTTGCGACAAACGTTCCGCTTCTGCACAGAGGCACTAGAGAAATGGCTCTCCCACCTGCGAAAAAACATCCGCTCCTGCGCTCAAAATCTCGCATCTGCGCACACGCAGGTGCGCTACAAAAATCTGCTTCTACGGTCTTCCTTCTGTTAATTGAGTCACAGCTCAGTTTCTCTAACACATGAAAAATACAAGTTAATTGACTACACAGCTCTACCGAATTGGCTGAGTCTCAATTTCTACGGTGCACATCCATCACCTAGCATGTGCGTCACCTCCAAGCAAATCACATAACACGTATAATCAGGGTTCATACCCTCAGCTCCAAGTTTAGAAGTGTTACTTACCTCGAACAAGCCAAATCCAATATCGAGCAAGCCAAACGATCCTCCAAAATACCATCCTACGCGTACCAACCTCTGAACGGCTCGAAACTAGTCAAAAGCAACTCAAATACATCAAGTAAAGTATAAGGAAATAAGTCCAATTGATAAAGTCGAATATTTACTCAAAAGCCCAAAATCAACCAAAAACAAACCCGGGCCCGTACCTCGGAACCCAATGAAATTTATAAAATCGGATAACATATTCAATTACGAGTCCAACCAAACTAGTTTCGCTCAAATCCGACTCTGAATCGAAATTCAAAATTCAAAAACTCACTCTATGAAACTTTAGGCTAAAACCCCCAATTTATTTTTAAAATTCATCAACCAATTGCCAAAAATGAAGATGGATTCATAAAATAAAATCAAAGCCACGTATAAAATATTTACCCCAATCCTTGTGATGAAATTTGCTTCATAAATCGTCTTAATCCGAGCCCCCAATATCAAAATATGATGAAAGAAAAAAAACCTCGAAATATATAGAATCTGCTCAGGCGTCGTCGCATCTACGACACACTTAGCCGCTTCTGCGGCGTTGCTTTTGCGACAAATGTTCTGCTTTTACAAAGAGGCACTGGAGCAATGGCCCTCGCACCTACGGAACAATATCCGCTCCTGCGGTATCGCAGGTGCGACACAAGGACACGCATCTACGCCAACTCCCGCTCCTGCACTCAAAATCTCGCATATGCGTGCACGCAGGTGCACTACAAAAATCCGCTTCTGCGGTCTTCCTTCTGTTAATTGAGTCACAGCTCAGTTTCTCTAACACATAAAAAATATATGAAATAATACAAGCTAATTGACTACACAACTCTACTGAATCGACTGAGTCTCAATTTCTACGGTGCATGCCCGTCACCTACCATGTGCGTCACCTCCAAGAAAATCACATAACACGTATAATCAGAGTTCATACCCTCAACTCCAAGTTTAGAAGTGTTACTTACCTCGAACAAGCCAAATCCAATACCGAGCAAGCCAAACGATGCTCCAAAATACCAACCCGTGCGTACCGACTTCTGAACGGTTTGAAACTAGCTAAAAGCAACTCAAATACATCAAATAAAGTCTAAGGAAATAAGTCCAATTGATAAAGGTCGAATATTTACTCAAAAGCCCAAAATCAAC
The DNA here is from genome assembly GCA_000715115.1 of Nicotiana otophora. Taxonomy (NCBI): domain Eukaryota; kingdom Viridiplantae; phylum Streptophyta; class Magnoliopsida; order Solanales; family Solanaceae; genus Nicotiana; species Nicotiana otophora. Next base: position 87,266 of record AWOL01S0072048.1, on the reverse strand, counting down.
CAAAAACCAAACCCGGGCCTGCACCTCAAAACCCGATGAAACTTATAAAATCCGACAACTCATTCAATTATGAGTCCAACCATACTAGTTTCGTTCAAATTCGACTCCGAATTGATATTCAAAATTTAAAAGATCACTCTATGAAACTTTAGGCTAAAACCCCCAATTTCTTTTTAAAATTCATCAACCAATTGCCAAAAATGAAGATGGATTCATAAAATAAAATCAAATTCAAGTATAAAACACTTACCCCAATCCTTGTGATGAAATTTGATTCAACAATCATCTCAATCCGAGCCCCCAATCTCAAAATATGATGAAAGGACCAAAACCTCGAAATATATAGAATCTGACGAGGCATCGTCGCATCTGCGACATATTTAGCCGCTTCTGAAGCGTCGCTTTTGCGACAAACATTCTGCTTCTGCAGAGTGGCACTACAGAAATGGCCCTCGCACCTGCGGAAAAACATCCGCTCCTGCGACATCACAGGTGCGACACAAGGACCCGCATCTGCGCCAACTCCCGCTCCTGCGCTCAAAATCTCGAATCTGCGCGCACGCAGGTGCGCTACAAAAATCCGCTTTTGCGGTCTTCCTCACCTATAATATAATACGGACCTACTCGAGACCTCAAATCACTCATAACAATAACGAAACGACGAATCACACCTCAATTCGAACTTGAATGAACTTTGAACTTTCAACTTTCAAAACGCGGGCCGAAACATATCAAATCAACCCGAAATGAACCCAACTTTTGCACACAAGTCCCAAATGACATAACGAAACTATTCAAGTTCCCAGAACCACAATCCGAACCCGATATCATCAAAGTCAACTTCAGTCAAACTTATGAACTTTTCAAATCTTCAAATTTTCAACTTTCGCCAATTAGTGCCGAATACTTCTAGAATTATCCAATACTCAAAACGACCGGTCGGGTCGTTACAGCTTTTTACAGTTTGTTAAATTCAAAACCCGTTATCAGCTTTCTCAACATATGCCTCTTTTTTCTGGAGGTCATTATTACTATTTTTCAAATTCATGTTCATCATATACATGAGCTTTTGCTCCCTTCAGTTTATCTTCTGAATTGGAATAGTACTTGAGCTGTCAAGTTTCTCATTCTTCTTTCACATTTGACCTTTTCTTGTTCACAGAAATTTCATCATATTCATTTTTATTAGTCTATTCAAGTTAGGACTCACATCATCTTCAAATGTCGATGTAGCTATTCAAGAAGTATAAGAAATCAAATAGCTTACTAAGATAGTTTTTTTTTTCTGTTTTGGGACAAAGGCTTGCTAAGATAAGCACTAAAGTGATGAAATACACGTAAACATCCTCCTATACTGACTGAAAGATGGATAAAGAAGAAAACTTACTCTTTTTCTATAATGAAATGAGTAACAATACCTGAATGGAATGTTCACCATGAAAACCCAAAAGTGACTCCACTACACATTTTGAAAAAACTTTTTATCCTGAAATAGTGTAAAAGTAATATGAATGTAGAAAGTAGTAGCCACGAGAAGAAGTCTAATTCAACAATTATTATTTTAGACCTCTAAGCCTTTCAATTGACTTATTGACTTCTTTGGAAATTGTTTGTCTATGCATGTGAAGAACTTAAAACATAGTTCAAGACATATTTGTTTAGAATCATTGGGCCATCCTTTTAAATTTCAAACGGACTTTAATCGAATAAAGTGTTATAAAAAGAAAAGCAGTCTCTAAACTTGAAAGCAAACAGTAGGCCAGTACTTTAGGAAACAGGAACACCTAATAGATGCTATTATATTCCAATAAATATGCTCTTAAGAATGGATTAGAGAAGATGTCAGCACAGTTAGAGAAAACAAACAGGAGAGGGGGAAGAAACAAACAGCAATTACCACAAAATAAAAGAGAACCCGCCATTTTTAGAGCAAAGATGCGTAATACTCTAACTACATCAATTTTCGAGGTAAAATAATTACTCCGCAAATAAAAAGAAATGCAAAAAACCAACGTTGACGCTTCCACATGGGAGAAACTTTCTCTGGTGAAATCAACTAAATATTAAGCATGAAGCAGGATGAGAAAAGAAAACAATGAAGAAGCTGAGAGAAAACGTCGCAGGTTTTGTGAAGACAATTCTCTGTCACTCAATTTTCTGAGGTGAGTCAATTCATTCAGTTAATATTTATTTCCAATGTACTTGGAGTTTTTGATTCTTCATGAATTCAATTTTTTCCGCAAGTATTTCTAATTCTTGCATATAAAAGGATATGTTTAAGGCCTTAAGTCTCAAAATATATGGACTGAAAACATTTTTGACGGTATTTAATTGTTAGTTCTAAGGCTCCAATGCTATTCAGCCAATTGGTCGAACATATGGCATGCAATAGCAAGGAAATATATGAAAGAGTGATGTGAATTAGCCATCTCAAAGCAATTAGGGCAAAGTAATCATAGCAACCTTTCACCAATTTCACACAACCATCGAAACAGTCCAAAATAAGAAGAAAAACAAAAGATATCTATCAAAATATCATCACCAAGACACGAGTAAAACAAATAAAGGAAAAAGAGAACAAAGGCCAAAAACACAAAGAACGAAAATGCGAAAACAAACATATATCATCACAATTCCATTACTAAGAAACTCCACAGAATTCACATTTATGATAAACCCCAAAACCAAAGAGCAAATGAAAGAATATAGAAATCAAGTAGAAGCTAATGGCCAGAGTGAACAAGAAACTAAGGAAAAGGTGGAATAGAGCAATAATCGAGCAGAAAGACTTAAAATTAAACTTAAATTTCAACTCAAAAAGGGACTATCACTTGATTTTTGCTCTTTCTTGGTGCAACGCTTTGATAATGGTGAATTGTTGTTGTACTGCTTTTTCTCCGTGCATGCCTAGAAAATTCCAAATTAATATTGAATAGAAAGAGAGAAAAGGGAAAGAGATGCAAACCTATAACAATCACAGGTAGACTTATCGGTTGGCAAAAAAAGCCACGTATATGTATGATATAATAAAAGTGATGTAATATGACTAAATTGCCCTCGAGCTTTTTGAAAAAGACACTAAGCAGACACGTCGAAACTCAAGCGCTTATAATGTATTTAAAAATAAGCACCAATCACTTAGTGTTGTTTAACAAGAGGGATGTAAAGGGTACGGCCATCTGCTGCTGGGAATAAACCTTCCACAGAAATATTATTTACGGTAATAACAGTGAATAATAACATAGTACTGATATACGGTAATCAACAAGAATTAAAAAAAAATAAAGACACAGATTTTAACGTGAAAACCCTTATGAATAAGGGGAAAATTCACGAGCCCGAGAGGAGCAAAGTAATCCACTATAATGAAGAACTTTACACTACGTAGTCCTGAGTAAATACTCGAGAGACCACTATGCACTCAAAAGAAATAACCCTTTTTTAAGATTCATATCTCACTATAATATCGCTCACAGTCTCTATTTTCTCTCATACACTACACCGCCTGTGAATGGCTCACACTACTCTCTAACTCTCAGATATATTTTCCTCTCAGATTGTGTGTCTGAAATGAGAGCTGAAGCTCTCCTTACATAGAATGGATGGTTGCCCCAATTAACTAATCAGAAGATTGGATCTCAACTTACAACTTGCACTATGCAATTTGCAACGCAAATTGGTTGCCAACTTTAAAACTTATTTTTGCTAGCATTAAATTCCCTTTATTTTCTTTGCTCTATTAATGGGTTTGGACCCCATCAATCTCCCCCTCTAGATCCATTCACCGGAAGAAGATAACACTTGGGTTACTAGTTTGAGTGCATGCCGACAAGCTTTTTGCATAGCTCGAACTTGTCTCGTGGTACCACCTTGGTTAGCATTCTGCAAGATTTCACTTGTGAAAATCTTCAAAACTTGCGGAGATTCACTCTCTACCTTTTCTCGGATCCAGTGATATCTTACATCGATATGCTTGATCCTTGCATAGTACATGGAGTGCTTGTTCAGGTCTATTACACTTTGGCTGTCACAATAGACAGCATACTATTTTTGATGCAAGCCAAGCTTTGAAGGAACTGTTTCATACATATCATCTTTTTGCCAGCTTCAATAACGGCAATATACTCTACTTCAGTTATAGAGAGTGTGACACACTTCTGCAACCTCGAATTCCATGATAAAGCACCCCTTGAAAATGTAAAAAAATATCAAGTAGTGGTTGTTCTATTATCATAGTCACCTGCCATATCAGCATCTGTATAGCTCTTCAAGATTAGATCAGATCCTCCAAAGCACAAACAATCTCCTACGTTACCTCTTAAGTGACTGAGTATCCACTGGACTGCTTTCTAGTATTCTTTTCAATGATTTTCAAGAAACTTGCTGACAACACCAACTGCGTGAGCAATATCAGGTCTAGTGCATATCATTGAATACATCAAATGTCTGACACATCTTCCATTATTGTAGGACACATCTTCTTGCTTAACTTAGCAATAGATGTGCTGACTGGCTTAACACTCTTCATGTTGAAGCATTCCAGTACACGTTCAATGTAATTCTTCTTAGACAACCACAACTTTCTGCTTGTTCGCTCTCGAACAATCTTCATTCCTAGAATTTGTTGTGCTGGGCCCAAGTCCTTCATATCAAATGACTTGGACAATCCCTTCAACTTTGCAATCAACTCCTTGTTTTGTCCTACAATTAACATGTCATCCACATACAACAACAAAATAATAATATTATTATCAGAAAATCTTTTGAAGTATACACATGGATCAGACTATGTCTTTATGTAAGTTTGACTTTTCATGAATAAGTCAAACTTCTTGTACCACTGCCTTAGTGCCTGTTTCAACCCATGAAGACTCTTATTCAATTTGAACACCATGTGTTTCTTTCCATCTACATCAAATCCTTCTGGCTGCTCCATATGAATCTCCTCTTTCAAATCTCCGTGAAGAAATGCAGTTTTCACGTCCAACTGCTCCACATCAAGATCTAGGCTAGTTGTTAAGCTCCAAATTGTTCGAATAGAAGTCATTTGACAACATGTGAGAAAATTTCATCAAAATCAATACCTTTCTTCTGTTCGAAGCCTTTTACCACCAATCGAGCGTTGTATCTGACCAGCTTGCCATTTTCATCTTTCTTGAGTTTAAAGACCCATTTTCATTTGAGTGGTCTATTACCCTTTGGAAGTTCAACCAACTTGTATGTGTCATTTTTCTGTAGATATTCCATCTCTTCTTGCATAGCTCTCATCCACTTGTTCTTTTCTAGATAGAACATCATCTCCTTAAGACTTTCTGTCTCCCCTCATCACTGATGATGACATACTCTGTGGAAGGGTATCTACATGACTCTACCCTTGGCCTCTCTGATCTCCTTAGAGGTTGAGGTTGTTCTTCCTCTTGAGTGGGGTACTCCACTTACTCGACATCATCATCAAGTTACTCCCCCTGCTCAATAACCTCACCATCTTGCTCCCCCTACTTGGCAACCTTGTCGGTTGTACTTTTTGCTCTTGTGGGATTGCTAGAAGTATAGGGAATGGTAACAAGGTTAGGGATTATACCATTCTTGGCCTTCTCTCATTGATCATCTACAACTCTAACTTCACTTTCTCGGAAGATTACATCTTTGCTTCTGATGACCTTCTTCTTTACATGATCCCACAATCTGTACCCAGACTCTTTATCTCCATATCCGATGAATATGCAGGGAACATATTTATCATCCAGCTTTGTTCTCTGCTCCTTTGGTACATGTGCAAAAGCTCTGCAACACCTTCATATTTAAGTAGGACACCTCCTTATTGGTCTAAACTCGCTTTGGGATATCAACCTTCAATGGAACTAGTGGACTTCTATTGATCGGGTAACTTGTTATCTGGACTACTTCACCCCAGAATGACTTGGCAGTTTAGCCATTCTAAGCATGCTTCTCACCTTCTCAACAATGGTGCGGTTCATCCTCTCAGCTACACCATTGTGCCGTGGGGTTTCAGGAACTGTCTTTTCATGTCTGATCCCATGGGTCGAAGAGTACTCTTCAAATTCCCTTGAAGTGTACTCACCTTCATTGTCACTTCAGAGACGTTTTGGCTTTTCACACGTCTCCCTTTCCACCAAAGCATGAAACTTCTGGAAAACTTGAAACACCTGATCTTTGGTTTTCAAAATATAAATCCACAATTTTCGTGAAGCATCATCACTAAAAGTAACAAAATACTTATTATCGCCTATCGATTAAATTTCCATTAGACCGCAAACATCAGAATATACCAAATCAAATATATTCAATTTTCTTTCAGACAATGTCTGAAATGAGACTCTATGTTGCTTACCAAATAAATAGTAGTCACAAAGTCTTACCGTTATACCTTTGGCAAAAGAGATGAGTGATTTCTTGGCAAGAATCTGCAATCCTTTCTCGCTCATATGACCCATTCTTTTGTGCCACAAGTCTGCAGAAATATCATCTTGTTCCGCATTCAATTCACCTCGGCATATTTCTGCATTTGTCTTGTACAACATGCCACGAGCAACTTCCTTTGTCATCACCAATGATCCCTTAGTGAGCCTCCACTTTAGATTTGCAAAATAGTTCTCGTATCCATCTCGATCTAAAGCTATTCCCGAGATTACGTTCATCCACAAATCAGGTACATATTGCACGTTCTTTAGAACCAATATGCATCCGACATTTGTCTTGATACAAATGTCACCGATCCCTGCAATATCTAAGTAACTCGTGTTACCCATTTTCACAGTGCTGAAATCACCTGCTACATATCTGCAAAAAGTTTCTCTTACCTGTGTGGCATGGTAAGATGCAGCTATGTCAACCACCCATTCCGACTCTGGGCCTGTCAAGTGCATGAATTCCTCTTCCTCATTTATAAAAAGAACAACATTATCATTGTTTTGCACCATGGCGGGTGTGTTGTCGTCATTCTTCTAGACACTACTTTTACCTTTGCTCTTTCTTAGATTTGGGCAATCTCTTTTGAAGTGACCCGGTTGATCACAATTGTATCAATTCCTGGCTTTTGATTTGGATCGGTTCTTGGACTTCCCACGACCTCCGGATCTACCATAGTTGCTCGAACTCCTTTAATTTGATAACTCCTGCCTCTACCTTTTGTGATGAGAGTCTGTCCTTGATTTCAGGTTTCTTTCTCATCTTCTCATTGAGTAAAAAAGTCGATGTGACATCCTTCAACTCAATAGTGGTTTTTCCGAACATGATGGTTGTTGCCAAATAATTATATTATCGTACGAGATGGCAATGAGTTTAAGAGCAAGATGGCTTTATCCTCTTCCTCGATCTTTACTCCAAGTTTGGAAAGCTTCATGATTAGTCCATTAAACACATTTAACTATGACAAAATATTTGTACTTTTGCCCATATGTAGAACGTATAATTGCTTCTTCAGGTACAATTTATTTGTCAACATTTTTGAAATGTATAGGCTTTCCAACCTTGTCCAAATGCCACATGTAGTATCTTCATCAATAATATTATTTATCATATCATCTGATAAGTGCAATCTGATTACATTAGCAGAATTTTCATCCAAGTCAACCCAATCCTTAGCTTTCATGGTATCAGGCTTCTTGGCATCACTGCGTAATACCTTGTGTAATCCTTATTAGATGAGTAGATCCCTCATCCTTTTACCATGTTAAGAAACCGCTATCTCCGTTGAATTTTACTACTTCGTACTTTACTCTGAACATTTTATTTTTTCACCGAGTATAGTACTACTGATTGTAAATACTAGAGCCTGTGCTCTGATATAAGTTATTGGGAATAAACCCCGCATAGAATATTATTCACGCTAATAACAGCGGAATAATAACGTAGTGTCAAAATACGGTAATCAAAAAGAATAAAAATAACAACAAAGACACACAGATTTTCACGTGGAAAATCCTTCTGAATAAGGGCAAAACCACGGGCCCGCGAGGAGCAAATTAATCCTCTATAATAAGGAATTTTACACTCTGTACGTAGTCCTGAGTAAATACTTGAGGGACCACTATACACTCAAAAACAATAACCTTCTTATAAGATTCCCACGTTACTATAATATTTCTCACTCTTTATTTTCTCTCATAGACTACATCGCCTGTGAATGCCTCACACTACTCTCTAACTTTTAGATATATTTTCCTCTGAGATTGTGTTCATGAAATGAGAGATGAATGTCACGGTCCGACTTCTTTATGTATGTCAGCGACACCGACTTGCCCGTGCGGCGCCTGCAGTTCCCCTCGCTGTAGGCCAGCTCCTCTTTCCTAGGTTTTCTAACACGATCGTGTGCCCGTGGTGATGTTTGCCTATGAGGCTCTATCTAATTGTGCCGCCCGTATGTTGTCTAGGCTCTTGGCCTCGACTAGTTGTGGCGCTTCTCATCTTAGGATCATAATCCATACGCTTCCCGGGGTTGGCTGAGGACATGTCTTATCCCTCGCCTTGTTACACCTTGTGCGTCCCAATGTGTCATATATTGAATATGAAACTTGTTAATCATGATTTAAATGAGTTTAAAGTCATAATATGACTATATATGATGTTTGGATAAAACATATAAAGTTTGGGAAAAATGGGATTAAAATTGCGGAAAAACCAACTAAGGATTTGCCCTGTAACAGAGCTTTTTGAGAAATATATTTCATGACTATATGAGGTCTTTATGGGATATATTATATACCAAATTGAAGATCTTGAAATTTAGTTTCCAACGCTTTTAACTGTTCATTCATACGGCATTCGGATAAAGGGATATAAGCATCGGAAGATGGGCGAATGAGAGGGTGCCAAGCTAGCACCTTTTGACTTTTCAAAAGTTGATATATATGTCTTAACTCGTCTCTCTCTGCATTTATGCATAGAACCTGACCAGAGAACACCATAAAAATGTCCTTGAGCTCTCTAATAATGCTTGAAATAATACTAACATCCTGGGTACGAAATCGAGAAGCGATAACATCAGAACGATCCCTACGACGTAAGTATCGCTATATCGCCTCTCTTTTTATTTGTAATTTGAGTTTTGGAATATATTTAATAGTTAATAAAAATTCCTAATTTCTGTATTTAAGATTTAAAATATCAAGAAAAGTTAATAAATTCGTTTCCTAATAGTTAGACCTCACGGGACAGTGATCGGAAGCCGTGAGTTTGAGTTATTTGACTTGTAGTCGACTGTTTTGTGGGTTGTTTCGTGTTACTTTTGGGCTGTCTATTGTGCTTCTGATTTATGGAGTTTGGAAGGATAAAAGGGGAATGGAGAAATGCCACGTGTGGTAGGGTAGTAGGTTGGTCGTATCGTTGTAGTTACAGGCTAATTGATAAATTATTGATTGGGTGTATCATGGTATATTTGGGGGTTTTGTTGTATTGAAGGTCCCGAATTGTTATTAGGTTGGTTTTGAGTTGCTGATTGTATTATGTTCGTATCCCGCCCATAGTAGGCTTGAGGGAGCAGTAAAATCAGGGGAAATGCTGCACGTTTTATTTTAGAATCGAGTTATCGTTTGAGATACGTAATATACTACTGCCATCTAAATTGTACACGTATTTCTTTTTTATAGGGTTGGCGCGCTAGTTGTCATAAGCTTGTTGTTGAGTTGCATTGACGACTTGAGGTATGTTAAGTCTATCCCTTCTTTCTTTTTGGCATGATCCAAATGATACAAACGAAATAAGCAAAATATGCAAATTTCATAAATGACTCTATTCATAGAAATACTAGGGGTGTCTATATTCTTGATTCCCCATCTGAATTATTATTATATCCTCTGTTCATGGGTCTCAAAAAAATACGTATTTGATAAAGTTTTTCCGAAAGGCATATTAATTTTATGATATTAGAGAAATCTTATTAACGTATTTCTTATGCATTTCATGCATTTATACATGTACATTGAACCATGACCAGAAGGCGTTATATATGCATATATTATATGTATATGGGATATGGAAAAAGGTTACGGCGTTATATACGCACCACCGCCTGATCAGCTGGTATACGTTGATTATTGTCCCACAGTGGCCGAGATGATATGATGGGATGCCCTCAGAGGCTTGTTGATGTTATGTACTTCTATACCTATGCATGATACGACATTTACATGCACGTGCATGACATTATAAATGTTTCACGATTCACAAAGTTATTTAGACTCACAGGTGGAATTATTTACTCCATGTTTCATCTATGTCTTTTATGTACTGATTTTCATGCATTACATACTCAGTACATTATTCGTACTGACGTCCCTTTTTCACGGGACGTTGCGTTTCATGCCCGCAGGTGCAGGTAGACAGGCTGACGGTCCCCCTTCTTAGGATCCTTGATCAGCGAGAGTTGGTGTTCTCCATTTCATCCGGAGCTGCTTTGAGTTTTGGTACGATGTGTTTGCATACATATATGGGTACGACGGGGCCCAGTCCCGTTCTTTATACAGTTATACACTCTATTAGAGGTCTGTAGACATTCATGTATAGTTATATAGTATGTGGCCTTGTCGGTTCGCCCTACCGTATATATATATATATATATATATGTATATATGTCTTTTGGGCATGTTTTCTCATGTAGGTTGTTCATATGAATTAGTAGTTTATTTCCAGATGTTACGCATGACCTATACTTATTTCATGTTTATATCTTAGACGAATGCTTAGGGGTGTTCGATTGGTAGAACTCGGGCCCTCGTCACGGCCCATCGGTTTGGGTCATGACAAAAGTGGTATCAGAGCAGTTCTGTCCTAGGGTTGTCTGCAGACCGTGTCTAGTAGAGTCTTGTTTATGGGTGTGTTGTGCACCACACTTATAGACAGGAGGCTATAAGATATTTAGGATGGTTACTTTTCTTTCTTATCTTAGATTGTGCGATATAAGAATTCGTTTTTCTAATGATATGTTATGTTTTAAACGATGCCCAAGAAGGCTACAGCCGCCAAGAAGTCCAAGTCCGTGGATGATGAGACTACAAGTAGAGCGCCACGAGTTACCAGGTCTCGGGGAGAGTCGCATAGTGAGATTCCACCTCAGCCTTCACATACTCTGCCCTCTCCAGAGGAGATCCGAGGGGCACCATCTCCAGCACCCGCTCCAGTACCCCTAGCTCCTCATCTATATGCACTGGGTCAGGAGATGAGAGATGTTATTCAACTATTGACTCCACCAGTGGCCGTACAAGCTCGATGCCAGGAGGTAGGTATCGGTCATGCAGATAGGGCCATCAGTGCGAGGGTTCGCGATTTCATTAATTTGGACCCTTCTGTATTCACTAGAGCAAATCCAAACGATGACCCTCAGGTATTTATCGATAGGATGCAGAGGACTTTGAGGGTAACAAGGGCCACTGCGATTGAGTCAGTTGAGCTAGCTTCCTATAGACTTCGGGATATTGCAATTAATTGGTACGAGTCTTGGGAGTTGTCCAGAGATGAGGATGCTCTTCCAGTAGTATGGCGGGAGTTATAGAGTCTTTTCTTCGTAATTATTTGCCACCAGAGCTTAGACGGTCCAGAGTTGATAGGTTCTTGACCCTTTGATAGGGTAATATGAGTGTTCAGGAGTACAACCTTCAGTTTGATTCTTTGGCTAGGTATGCTCCCACTATTGTCGCTAAGATGGAGGATTGGGTTCATCGGTTCGTGATGGGGTTGGAGCCGTACCTGCTCAATAACTATATGTCGGTCTCACTTCATCTAGGCATTGATATTTCTCATATTCAGGCATATGCTCAGGGTATAGAGGAGCGTAAGCAGAAGTAGAGGGCCGATCGTGAGCATGATAGGGGCCAGAGTAAGAGAGCAAGATTTTCAGGTCCTTCTGGTGAGTTTCGAGGTGGTCAGAGACAGTAGTACCTGAGGTATTCAACCCAGCCATCGGCTAGTGCACCCCCTTAGTTTTTCGATAGGAGATTTGATCGTTCCACATATTTAGGGCCAGGCAGAGTTTCAGGGCCTCTAGTTCTCAGTATAGGGGTGAGTCAAGTCAGATGAGGCCACCCTTGCCACGATGTGCTCAGTATGGTAAGCAGCATGTAGGGCAGTGCCTTGTAGGGTTAGGTGTTTGTTATACTTGTGGTTATCCAGTCCACGTTATGAGAGATTGCCCTATGAGAGGTGGTGAAGGTACAGTTCAGCCAGCGAGATCTGTAGCCAGTTCGTCATCATCAATACGCCCCCTGGGCAAGGTTCACAGGCACCAGTTAGTCGTGGTAGAGGAAAAAGTGGAGCATCTAGCTCGAGCGGTCCTCAGAACCGTATCTATGCCTTAGCGGGTCGATAGGATCATGAGTCATCACCTGATATTATTACATGTATCTTATCAGTCTCCTCATATGATGTATATGCATTGATTGATCCAGGTTCCACCTTATCGTACGTCACTCTATTGGTTGCTAGTAAGTTTGGGATAGAACCTGAGTTGATTGAACCTTTTGAGGTGTCTACACCTATTGGGGATCCAGTGATAGCTAGATGGGTATATAAAGATCGTATAGTAGTAGTTCATAGTCATTATACAGTAGCAGACCTGATTGAGTTAGCTATGGTGGAATTTGATGTTATAATGGGTATGGATTAGTTGGCTTCTTATTATGCTAACGTTGATTGTAGATCAAAGATGGTTCGATTCCAGTTTCCAGGGGAGCTAATTCTAGAGTGGAAAGGTAATACTGCGTCGCCGAGAGGTAGGTTTATTTCCTATCTCAAGGCAAGGAAGATGATCAAAAAGGGCTATATTTATCACTTAGTTCGGGTACAGGATGTGAAAGTAGAGTCACCGACCCTTCAATCTATCCCGGTGGTTAATGAGTTTCCCGATGTTTTTCCTGATGAGCTTCCAGGCCTTCCGCCAGAGCGGGAGATTGAGTTTGCTATTGACACATTACCA
>AWOL01S0072048.1:22543-74147 GCA_000715115.1 Nicotiana otophora | reverse complement strand
CGATATCTATTCCTCCTTATAGAATGGCACCTGCAGAGCTGAGAGAGTTGAAAGAACAACTGAGGGATTTGCTTGAAAAAGGCTTTATTAGACCCAGTACATCACCGTGGGGAGCACCTGTGTTATATGTGAGAAAGAAAGATGGTTCCTTGCGGATGTGTATTGATTACAGACAGTTGAATAAGGTGACGATCAAGAATAAGTACCCACTCCTGAGGATTGATGATTTATTTGATTAGTTACAGGGTGCCAGGTGTTTTTCGAAGATAGACTTGAGGTCGGGGTACCATCAAGTAAGGGTTAGAGAGAAAGATATTCCGAAGACAGCATTTAGGACCAGATACAGGCACTTTGAATTTCGTGTTATGTCGTTCGGCTTAACCAATGCCCCAGCGATATTCATGGACTTGATGAACCGTGTGTTCAGGCCCTTTCTAGATTTGTTTGTGATTGTATTTATAGATGATATTTTGGTTTATTCTCGTTCAGAGATTGAGCATGCAAATCATTTGCATATTGTGCTCAGAGATCTACAAGAAAGGAAGTTGTATGCAAAATTCTCTAAATGTGAATTCTGGTTGAATTATGTAGCCTTCCTTGGTCATATTATTTCGGATGAGGGTATCTAGGTCGATACACAGAAGATTGAGGCAGTGAAGACTTGGCCTAGACCCATGACACCGACAGAGGTTCGTAGCTTCCTGGGTTTGGCAGGTTATTACAGGAGGTTTGTAGATGGGTTATCTTCCCTTTCAGCACCATTGACAAAGTTTACTCAGAAGGCAACCAAGTTTCAGTGGACTGATGCTTGTGAGCGGAGTTTCCAGGCATTGAAGGGCAGATTGACTTCAGCACCGGTTCTGACACTTCTAGAAGGGACCGATGGTTATGATATCTATTGTGATGCTTCGGGTGTTAGATTGGGTTGTGTATTGATGCATCATGGTAAGGTTATCACTTATGCTTCTAGACAACTAAGAATCCACGAGAAAAATTACCCGACCCACGATTTAGAGTTAGCCGCGGTGATTCATGCACTAAAGAAGTTATTCATGCACTAAAGATGTGGAGGCACTATTTGTATGGCATTCATGTTGATATCTATACGGACCATAAAATCCTTCAGTATATATTCAAGCAAAAGGAATTGAATTTACGCCAGAGGCTGTGGTTTAATATTTTATACTATCTAGAAAAGGCGAATGTAGTAGCCGACGCCCTCATCCGTAGATCTATGGGTAGCTTATCATATTTACAGCCAAAGAAGAGTGAGATAGCTTGTGAGATTCATCAGCTAGCTAATCTTGGAGTTCGATTATTAGATTCAGGTGGTATTAGAGTTACTATTCAAGACACGGCAACATCCTCTCTAGTAACTGAAGTGAAGGAATGCCAGTATGAAGATCCTGTACTAGCTCACTACAGAGATACAACCCCTCAAAAGGAGAAGACACCATTGGAGATTACAAGAGATGGAGTCCTCAGATATCGAGGTCGATTATGTGTTCCTAATGTAGCAGGGTTGCGCCAGCAGGTTATGGGAGAAGCTCACTATTCTCGTTATTCTATTCATCCGGGAGCGACGAAGATGTATCATGATATCAGGGGAATATACTGGTGGGACGGAATGAAGAAAGATATAGCAGAGTTTGTTGCTCAGTGCCCTAATTGTCAACAGGTTAAGATTGAGCATCAGAAACCCGTTGGATTATTGCAGGCTGTAGAGATTCCGACTTGGAAATGGGAAGTGATTAACATGGATTTCATCATAGACTTACCTCGTACCCAACGTAAGTTCTATTATATATGGGCTATTATTGATAGACTTACAAAATTAACCCATTTTCTGCCTGTCATGACTACGTATTCAGCAGAGGATTATGCAAGATAATTTACATTAAGGAGATAGTACGACTTCATGGTGTCCCTATATATATTATCTCAGATATAGGTACTCAGTTTACAGCTAATTTTTGGAGGTCCTTCCAAAAAGGATTGGGGACTCAAGTGAGTCTTAATACAGTATTTCATTCCCAGACAGACGGTCAGGCTGAGTGTACTATTCAGAAGCTGGAAGATATGCTACGGGCTTGTGTGATGGACTTCAGGGGTAGCTGGGATGATCGTCTTCCACTTATTGAGTTCGCATATAATAACAGTTATCATTCCAGCATTCAGATGGCTCTATACGAAGCTCTTTATGGATGAAAGTGTAGGTCACCTATCGGATGGTTCAAAGTTAGAGAAACTAAGTTAGTAGGATAGGAGTTGGTACAACGGGCAGTTGAGAAGATTAAGCTTATACGGGAAAGGCTATTAGCAGCTCAGAGTCGTCACAAGTCATATGAAGATAATCGACTACGAGACTTGGAGTTTCAGGTAGATGACTAGGTATTCCTAAAGGTATCATCGATGAAAGGCATTATGAGATTCGGTAAGAAAGGAAATCTTAGCCCTCGGTACATTGGACCTTATAAGATCATACGCTGAGTAGTCCAAGTAGCATATGGGTTAGACTTGCCTTCCAACTTGGAGTCAGTACATCGAGTTTTTCACGTGTCTATGCTCTACAAGTGTATTGTAGACAAGTTTAGAGATTGAGAACTAAGGACGTAGCTTCAGTTAAAGTACTTTGGAGGAACAATAATGTGGAGGAGATGACTTGGGAAGCTGAAGAAGACATGAAGTCTAGGTATCCTCACTTGTTTCCATTTTTGGAGGAGGATCGGACTGAGACATCACAGCCTTAGGTACGTATATGGTACTTGATTCTTATGTTAGTTAATGCCATTGGCCGTGTCAGACCATTGGTGTTATTGTTGATTATGGCCCTGTGTGGCTTTGTATTGTTGGGTTTTCTGTCTGACAGGTTGGTAGTGGCACCATTACAGAGGAGACTCTGCCAAAATATTCTATAAATATCTGGGAGTTTAACATTCGAGGACGAATGTTTCTAAAGAGGGAAGATTGTTACACCATGTGCGTCCCAAGGTGACGTATAATGAATATGAGACTTGTTAATCATGATTTAAATGAGTTTAAAGTCATAATATGACTATATATTATGTTTGGATAAAACATATAAAGTTTGAAAAAAAATGGATTAAAGTTGCGGAAAAACCAACTAAGGATTTGCCCTGTAACAGAGCATTTTGAGAAATAAATTTCGTTTTCTATATGAGGTATTTTTGGGATATATTATATATCAAATCGAAGGTCTTGGAATGTAGTTTCCAACTCTCTTAACTGTTCATTCATACGACATCCGGATAAAAAGATATAAGCATCGGAACATGGGCGAATGAGAGGGTGCCAAGCTAGCATCTTTTGACTTATCAAAAGTTGATATATATGTCTTAACTCGTCTCTCTCTTCATTTCTGCATAGAACCTGACCAGAGAACACCATAAAAATAGTCCTTCAGCTCTCTAATAGTGCTTCAAATAATACTAACATCCCGGGTACGAAATCGAGAAGCGATAACATCAAAACGATCCCTACGACGTAAGTATCGCTATATCGCCTCTCTTTTTCTTTGTAGTTTGAGTTTTGGAATGTATTTGATAGTTAATAAAAATTCCTAATTTCTGTATTTAAGCATTAAAATATCAAGAAAATTGATAAATTCGTTTCTTAATAGTTAGACCTCACGGAACGGTGATCCGAAGCTGTGAGTTCGAGTTATTTGACTTGTAGTGGACTGTTTTGTGGGCTGTTTTGTGTTACTTTTGGGCTGTCTATTGTGCTGCTGATTTATGGAGTTTGGAAGGATAAAAAGGGTGTGGAGAAATTCCACATGTGGTAGGGTAGTAGGTTGGTCACTCGTCGTTGTAGTTCCAGGCTAATTGATAACTTGTTGATTGGATGTATTATGGTATATTTGGGGGTTTTATTGTATTGAAGGTCCCGAATTGTAATTAGGTTGGTTTTGAGTTGCTGATTGTATTATGTTTGTATCTCGCCTATAGTAGTCTTGAGGGAGCAGTAAAATTAGGGGAAATGCTGCCCGTTTTATTTTAGAATCGAGTTATTGTTCGAGATACGTAATATACTATTGCCATCTAAATTGTACACGTATTTCTTTATTATAAGGTTGGCGCTCTAGTTTTCATAAGCTTGTTGTTGGGTTGCATTGCCGACTTGAGGTATGTTAAGGTTATCCCTTCTTTCTTTTTGGCATGATCCAAATGATACAAACGAAACGAGCAAAATACGCAACTTTCATAAATGACTCTATTCATAGAAATACTAGGGGTGTCTATATTCTTGATTCCCCATGTAAATTATTATTATATCCTCTGTTCATGGGTCTCAAAAAAATATATATGTCTTTTGGGCATGTTTTCTCACGTAGGTTGTTCGTATGAATTAGTAGTTTATTTCTAGAGGTTATGCATGACCTACACGTATTTCATATTTATATCTTAGACGAATGCTTAGGGGTGTTCGATAGGTAGAACTCGGACACTCGTTATGGCCCATCGGTTTGGGTCGTGACATGCCTGACACTAAGCATCGCTCTTGCAAGCACAATCTAATACTCAAGATTTACACTTGCCTCGTGCATCTGCACCCAGCTTGTGCTTTGCCCGAGTAGGTCAACCTTTAGTCCTTGGCCTTTGTCATGTGCGTCTTTCGTGGCATCCCCATACATAGCCCTCACGACACACTTCCATCCCGAATAGTGTTGTGTCGCCCCACACTGCACGTTTAGGCCAACGGACCCTTGCTCGCATAGCTGAACCCAAGCTAAGCTTACAAGTCGACACATAAGGCTCCTAAGATAGAGTCTCCAAGCATCCAATCGGCACTGAGGTCTTTGTCCAAAATTTTGGTAGCCCACGAGGCATACCTGTCCCACACGTCAAGCCTCCAACGCCCATTTGGTGCCCAACGCTATCCCGAAGGCGTCACGCCGTCCACAAAGTTCCCTAACTCATATGGATACCTAAGACACTCCTTTGAGTCGTCCAAGTAGGCCCTTGAGGTTCCCTCTCAAGGTTGCTCATTTGATACGGCTTAGTGATAGTACGTATGGGGGAGGCAGGTTGAGCTTCAACACCTATACCCCCTTATATATGCTTAAAATGTAAAATCCCAAGACTCACCAGTAGATAGGTCAACGTTAGATATCAGAAGGACTATTCTTCACCGGATCTGAATGAAATCACAACACCAAAACGCGGGTTGTGACATCCTCCCACAGTCATCATGTCATCGTCCCCGATGACACAACAATGCCTACGACAACCCGGAGTCTGCCCACTCAGGGATGTATATTGCGGCTACCTTAATCATGTGGGTCGGACATCCTCGAAGTCATGCTCAACATGCAGTCGTGACCCTTGTACTTCTCCCCCAAGTATCTTCCAAGCGTGCCTCAGCACTTCACCTCCTTTCGGTGTTCGCTTGGAAAGTGCCTCCGCACTTGCACCCTCTAGTGTCTAACTTTTTAGCGACCCACAATAGTCGACCACTCCATGACCCGAACGACCATCATGTTCATCTGAAGCTCCTCCTTCAATGGTAAGCACCTCAGTGTGCTTTCTAGAGCAGCTTCCGTAGCTATATCACTCCCGTAGTTTTTTTGCGCTCTCTAGCATAGCTCCGTAGCCTTTTCCTTACCCTCATTACCTTTTAAAGACTTACTTGCTTCTGGACTAATAATTTTTCCTTAATGACTCTACATAGGCGGATCCTCCCACACTCAATGTGGAGGATTCTTCTTTGCGCTCCGTCCTACTTAGCCTTCAACAAGCTCTTGGGACGTACTCTTGGTGAGTACTACACTCTTAAAGTTACAGCATCGCCATATTCACGAACAAAGCTCTTTGATTTCCAACTGTCACTTCCTCAGTAAGTACCATATGTTCCTGGTAGTACGTATGTACTAGCACTATAGTCAGGAACTCTCTTGGTTCTGCTAGCATGGCTTCCCGGTCCGGTGTGCCTCGCACTTGGACTCATATCGATGGTCCCCGATCATTCGGCGTACCCCTTTCCAGAACGACACCTTCTAACCCAATTCTGAAGCTTTGCTACTTCCTTCGAACTCATCTCCTCCGCTTGTCATTTCCCTCAGGGAGTTCACAAGTCTATCCCTTAGGAAAGACACTCAACTGATGCGTTGCCTGCATCTTCGGCAAGATCTCCGCACGATTATGCTCGACCCGGCAAACATGGCCTTTTCTTGACCACCCGACTCATCAGTATATCATCACCTTCAAGAGAATCCTATACTTCCGAAAGAAACTAAAATCACCCATTTCCTTCTTCAAACGGCCAACAGCTCCAACTTGCTACTTAGCCAACTGCTAACAGATGTTTTGACACAATGTCGGATCATCACCATCAAGGACAATTGAGCTTCTGCTAACCGTCTGTCCCTTCTAGTGTAACTATCCCAACAACATCGCACGGCGGCTCTCTTTGCAAGCCAAATGTGCCTCAACAGAATCCCTCTGAAAACAGCATCCTCTGCACGGAAGATATCCCTTACGATATGTCAATCAAACTAGGATGCCCCAAATTCACCTACCAAAACACAACTGATGGCGGAAACAACGATTGCAAAGTGGTATGATTTTGATGGTCGTAATTCATGGCTGATAAAGAATTTCTAGCCATAACTAACTAGACCAATCCCCCTTCTGACCAGTAGTATTGGGTTCTCGATCTCTGGTGGCATATGAACATCAATCTCTACTTCGATATGATCTTCGCACTGACATCTAAAATGTACTCGCCATCTCAACTTCTGTTTTGACATTATGTCATGGAAGAGTATGGCCTTAACTAGCTCTAATACAACGTGTCACGGTCCGACTTCCTTACATACGTTAGCGGCACCGACTTACTTGTGTGGCGCCTGTAGTTCCCCTCGCTGCAGGCAAGCCTATCCTCTTTCCTAGGTTTTCTAGCACGATCTTGTGCCTGTGGTGAAGCTTGCCTATGAGGCTCGCTCTAATTGTGCCGCCCGTCTGATATCTAGGCTCTTAGCCTCGACTAGTTGTGGCACTTCTCATCTTAGGATTATAATCCATGCGTGCCCCGTGGTTGCCTAAGGACATGTCTTGTCCATCGCCTGACACTGAGCATCACTCTTGCGTGCACAGTCCAATCCTCAAGCTTTACACTCGCCTCGTGCATCCGTACCCAGCTTGTGCTTCGCCCGAGAAAGGAAACCTTTAGTCCTTGGCCTTTGTCATATGTGTCTTTCATGGCATGCTCATACATAGTCATCACGACACACTTCCATCCCGAATAGTGTTGTGTCGCCCCACAACTGCACATTTAGGCTAACGGACCCTTGCTCGCATAGCTGAACCCAAGTTAAGCTTACAAGTCGACACATGAGGCCCTTAAGATAGGTGATCCAAGCATTCAATCAGCACGGAGGTCTTTGTCTAATATTTCGGTAGCCCACGGGGCATACCCGTCCCACACGTCAACCCTCCAATGCCCGTTTGGTGCCCAACGCTAGCCCGAAGGCGTCGCGCCGTCCATAGATTTCCCAAACTCATATGGATACCTAAGACACTCATTTGAGTCATCCAGGTAGACCATTGAGGTTCCCCCTCAAGGTTGCTCATTTGATAGGGCTTGGTGGCAGCACGTATGGGGGAGGCAGGTTGAGCTTCAATACCTATACCCCCCTTATATATGCTTAAAATTAAAAAGCCCAAGGCTCACCAGTAGATAGGTCTACGTGAGAGAATCAGAAGGACTCTTTCTCACCGGATCTGAACGAAATCACAATCCCAAAATATAGGTTGTGACATCAAGCTCTACTTATATAGAAGGGATGGCAGCCCCAATTAACCAATCAGAAGATTGGATCTCAATTTACAACTTGCACTATGCAATTTGCAGTGCAAATTGGTTGCCAACTCTAAAACTTGTTTTATCCATCATTAGATTCCCTTTCTTTTCTTTTTTCTATTAATGGGTGTGGACCCCATCATCTGTTGTGGAACTCGAAGCCTAAAAGTCTAGAGCCTAAGGGAATTAGGGGGCTTGGGGTGTGGGGCTTAGCCTTATTGGGCAAGAAAATTGAAATAGAAGTGGGCTTAGACTTAAATAGTTCGATATTTTGGTGTACCAAAATATCGAAACCTCAATACCGAGTACTGTACCGAAATATTGAATAACCGAATAACTGAATAATTAGTATTGAATTATACCGAAATACTGAATAAACGAATACAGAAATGCCGAATCAATTCGCTCCAGTTCGAAATTCGATTTTTCGGATTTTATGCTCGCCTCTACGAAAAACTGGCTGAAACAATTGGGGTTTCCGCAGAATTAAAGGTTTTATCATTTTTTAAATTGAGGCTTTGTAGCTTTCTTGAATTTGACTTTTGAGCTACATTTTTAATAGGCTTCTGATTTATTTCAATTTTTTTTTCCTGCATTTACATGAAAAAAGATGACTTAGTTCTTCATTGTTTGAAAAGTTTTTGTATTATGACTTCTTATTTCCCATGCCAAATTTTAGCTTCATAAAAAACTATGAGATCAATTTTAAGTTCGTTCAATTGAGATTGGTTAGATTCGATTGGTTTGGAGGCAGATTTTAGAGAAAAGTCCCCGGTAAAGCTTTCATTTACTTGCGGAGCGATGTAAATGTTGGGTCTAACCTTGATTTGAGGGAATAGGAAGCCTTGAGCTATGTGCTATGTGAAATTCATGTGTAGCGGCGTATATGCGAGGTGAACAATATATATACGCTGTCAATTACTTGATTTCATGCCTACCCGTATTTCATTTATTATTTTATTCCATGTCTTAATTTTACATTCTTTAATGGCTTCCTATACCTTAACTTGCTACTTGTAATTTATTCTTCTCGCATTAAAAATGTTAATTTCTTCAATGCTTCCATGATTTATTGCTACTTGCCTTAATATTCTTACTTGCACACTTCTTAGCGCCCCGTCCCACTTGGCCTTCAGCAAGATCTTGGGACGTACTCTTGGTGAGTACTACACTCTAAAAGATATAACATCGCCACATTCACGAACAAATCTCTTTGTTTTCCAACTGTCACTTCCTCAACAAGTACCTTATGTTCCCGGTAGTACGTTTGTACTCGCCCCATAGTCAGGAACTCTCTTAGTTCTACTAGCACGGCTTCCTGGTCCGGTGTGCCTCGCACATGGACTCATATCGATGGTCCCCGATCATTCGGCGTACCCCTTTCTAGAATGACACCTTCTAACCCAATTCTGAAGCTTCACTACTTCCTTCAAACTCGTCTCCTCCGCTTGTCATTTCCCTCAGGGAGTTCACAAGTCTATCCCTTATGAAAGACACTCAACCGATGCATTGCATGCATCTCCGGCAAGATCTCCGCACAATTATGCCCCAAAGTTTATAGTCCATGGCTCCCACTCTTTGCAATATTGCTGCTCGACCCTGCAAACATGGCCTTTTTTGACCCCCCGACTCATCAGTATATCATCGCCTTCAAAAGAATCCCATACTTCTGAAAGAAACTAAAATTACCCATTTCCTTCTCCAAACGGCAAACAGCTCCAACTTGCTACTTAGCCAACTGCTAACGGAGTTTCTGACACACTGTCGAATCATCACCATCAAGGGCAATAGAGCTTCTGCTAACCGTCTGTCCCTTCTAGTGTAACTATCCCAACAATATCGCACGATGGCTCTCTTTTTAAGCCAAATGTGCCTCAATAGAATCCCTCCGAAAATAGCAGCCTCTGCACGGAAGATATCCCTTACGATATCTCAATCAAACTAGGATTCCCCAAAATCACCTTCCAAAACACAACCGATGGCGGAAACAACGACTGCGAAGTAGTATGATTCTGATGGTCGTAATTCACGGCCGATAAAGCATTTCTAGCCATAACTAACTAGACCAATCCCTCTTCTGACTAGTAGTATTGGGTTCTCGATCTCTGGTGGCATATGAACATCAATCTCTACTTCGATATGATCTTCGCACTGACATCCAAAATGCACTCGCCATCTCAACTTCTGTTTTGATATTATGTCATGGTAGAGTATGGCCTTAACTAGCTCTGATACAACGTGTCACGGTCCGAATTCCTTACATACGTTAGCGGCACCGACTTACTTATGCAGCGCCTGTAGTTCCCCTCGCTGCAGGCTAGCCTATCCTCTTTCCTAGGTTTTCTAGCACGATCATGTGCCTGTGGTGAAGCTTGCCTATGAGGCTCGCTCCAATTGTGCCGCCCGTCTGATATCTAGGCTCTTGGCCTCTACTAGTTGTGGCGCTTCTCATCTTAGGATTATAATCCATGCGTGCCCCGGGGTTGCCTAAGGACAAGTCTTGTCCATTACCTGACACTGAGCATTGCTCTTGCGTGCACAGTCCAATCCTCACGCTTTACACTTGCCTCGTGCATCCTCACCCAGCTTGTGCTTCGCCCGAGTAAGAAAACCTTTAGTCCTTGGCCTTTGTCATGTGCGTCTTTCATGGCATGCTCATACAGTCATCACGACACACTTCCATCCCGAATAGTGTTGTGTCGCCCCACAACTGCACATTTAGGCTAACGGACCCTTGCTCGCATAGCTGAACCCAAGTTAAGCTTACAAGTCGACAAATGAGGCCCCTAAGATAGGTGCTCTAAGCATCCAATCGGCACGGAGGTCTTTGTCTAACATTTCGGTAGCTCACGGGGCATACCCGTCCCACACGTCAAGCCTCCAATGCCCGTTTGGTGCCCAACGCTAGCCTGAAGGCATCGCGCCGTCCATAGAGTTACCTAACTCGAATGGTTACCTAAGACACTTATTTGAGTCATCCAGGTAGACCATTGAGGTTCCCCCTCAAGGTTGCTCATTTGATATGGCTTGGTGGCAGCACGTATGGGGGAGGCAGGTTGAGCTTCAACACCTATACCCCCCTTATATATGCTTAAAACTAAAAAGCCCAAGACTCACCAGTAGATAGGTCTACGTGAGAGAATCAGAAGGACTCTTTCTCACCGGATCTGAACGAAATCACAATCCCAAAATATAGGTTGTGACATCAAGCTCTCCTTATATAGAAGGGATGGCTGCCCCAATTAACCAATCAGAAGATTGGATCTCAATTTACAACTTGCGCTATGTAATTTGCAGTGCAAATTGGTTGCTAACTCTAAAACTTATTTTTGCCATCATTAGATTCCCTTTCTTTACTTTTTTCTATTAATGGGTGTGGACGTCATCATCTGTTGTGTAACTCGTAAGCCTAAAAGTCTAGGGCCTAAGGGAATTAGGGGGCTTGGGATGTGGGGCTTAGACATACTGGGCTAGAAAATTGAAATAGAAGTGGGATTAGACTTAAATAGTTCGGTATTTCGGTGTACCAAAATATCAAAACCTCAATACCGAGGACTGTACCGAAATATTGAATAACCGAATAACTGAAAAATTAGTATCGAATTATACAAAAATACTGAATAAACCAATACCAAAATGCCGAATCAATTCATTCCGGTTCGGAATTTAATTTTTCGAATTTTATGCTCGCCTCTAAGAAAACCTGGCTGAAAAAATTAGGGTTTCCGCATATTTAAAGGTTTTATCATTTTTTAAATTAAGGCTTTGTAACTTTCTTGGATTTGACTTTTGAGCTACATTTTTAATAGGCTTCTGATTTATTTCAATTTTTTCCTGCATTTACATGAAAAACGACGACGTAGTTCTTCATTGTTTGGAAAGTTTTTGTATTATGGCTTCTTATTTCCCATGCCAAATTTTAGCTTCACAAAAAACTATGCGATCGATTTTAAGTTCATTCAATTAAGATTTGTTAGATTCGATTGGTTTTGGAGGCGGAGTTTAGAGAAAAGTCCCCGGTAAAGCTTTCATTTGCTTGCGGAGCGAGGTAAGTGTTGGGTCTAACCTTGATTTGAGAGAATAGGAAGCCTTGAGCTATGTGCTATGTGAAATTCATGTGTAGCGGCGTATATGCGAGGTAAAAAGTGTATATACATCGTCAATTACTTGATTTCATGCCTACCCGTATTTCATTTATTATTTTATTCCATGTCTTAATTGTTACATGCTTTAATTGCTTCCTATACCTTAACTTGCTACTTGTAATTTATTCTTCTCGCATTAAAAATGTTAATTTCTTCAATGCTTCCATGATTAATTGCTACTTGCCTTAATTGTCTTACTTGCACACTTCTTAACGCCCCATCCCACTTGGCCTTCAGCAAGATCTTGGGACGTACTCTTGGTGAGTACTACACACTAAAGGATATAACATCGCCACATTCACAAACAAATCTCTTTGTTTTCCAACTGTCACTTCCTCAACAAGTACCTTATGTTCCCGGTAGTACGTTTGTACTCGCCCCAGAGTCAGGAACTCTCTTGGTTCTGCTAGCACGGCTTCCCGGTCCGGTGTGCCTCGCACTTGGACTCATATCGAGGGTCCCCGATCATTCGGCGTACCCCTTTCCAGAATGACACCTTCTAACCCAATTCTGAAGCTTCGCTACTTCCTTCGAACTCGTCTCCTCCGCTTGTCATTTCCCTTAGGGAGTTAACAAGTCTATCCCTTAGGAAAGACACTCAACTGATGCGATGCCTGCATCTTCGGCAAGATCTCTGCATGATTATGCCCCATAGTCCATGGCTCCCACTCTTTACAATATGGCTGCTCGACCCGGCAAACATGGCCTTTTCTTGACCAACTGACTCATCAGTATATCATCACCTTCAAGAGAATCCCATACTTCCGAAAGAAACTAAACTCACTCATTTCCTTCTTCAAACGGCCAACATCTCCAACTTGCTACTTAGCCAACTGCTAACAGAGTTTCTGACACACTGTCAGATCATCACCATCAAGGGCAATTGAGCTTTTGCTAACCGTCTGTCCCTTCTAGTGTAACTATCCCAACAATATCGCACGATGGCTCTCTTTGTAAGCCAAATGTGCCTCAACAGAATCCCTATGAAAAAAGCATCCTCTGCACGGAAGATATCCCTTATGATATCTCAATCAAACTAGGATGCCCCAAAATCACCTTCCAAAACACAACCAATGGCGGAAACAACGACTGCGAAGTGGTATGATTTTGATGGTCGCAGTTCATGGCTGATAAAGCATTTCTAGCCATAACTAACTAGACCAATCCCTCTTCTGACCAGTAGTATTGGGTTCTCGATCTCAGGTGGCATATGAACATCAATCTCTACTTTGATATGATCTTCGCACTGACATCCAAAATGCACTCGCCATCTCAACTTCTGTTTTGACATCATGTCATGGCAGAATATGGCCTTAACTAGCTCTAATATAATGTGTCACGGTCCGACTTCCTTACATACGTTAGCGGCACTGACTTACTTATGCGGCGCCTGTAGTTACCCTCACTGCAGGCTAGCCTATCCTCTTTCCTAGGTTTTCTAGCACGATCTTGTGCCTGTGGTGAAGTTTGCCTATGAAGCTCGCTCTAATTGTGCCGCCCGTCTGATATCTAGGCTCTTGACCTCGACTAGTTGTGGTGCTTCTCATCTTAGGATTATAATCCATGCGTGCCCCGGGGTTGCCTAAAGACATGTCTTGTCCATCGCCTGACACTGAGCATTGCTCTTGCGTGCACAGTCCAATCCTCAAGCTTTACACTCGCCTCGTGTATCTGCACCCAGCTTGTGCTTCGCCCGAGTAAGGAAACCTTTAGTCCTTGGCCTTTGTCATGTGCGTCTTTCATGTCATGCTCATACATAGTCATCCCGACACACTTCCATCCCGAATAGTGTTATGTCGCCCCACAATTGCACATTTAGGCTAACGGACCCTTGCTCGCATAGCTGAACCCAAGTTAAGCTTACAAGTCAACACACGAGGCCCCTAAGATAGGTGATCCAAGTATCCAATAGGCACGGAGGCCTTTGTCTAACATTTCGGTAGCCCACGGGGCATACCCGTCCCACACGTCAAGCCTCCAATGCCCGTTTGGTGCCCAACGCTAGCCCGAAGGCGTCGCGCCGTCCATAGAGTTCCCTAACTCGTATGGATACTAAGACACTCATTTGAATCGTCCAGGTAGACCATTGAGGTTCCCCCTCAAGGTTGTNAAAGGAAACCTTTAGTCCTTGGCCTTTGTCATATGTGTCTTTCATGGCATGCTCATACATAGTCATCACGACACACTTCCATCCCGAATAGTGTTGTGTCGCCCCACAACTGCACATTTAGGCTAACGGACCCTTGCTCGCATAGCTGAACCCAAGTTAAGCTTACAAGTCGACACATGAGGCCCTTAAGATAGGTGATCCAAGCATTCAATCAGCACGGAGGTCTTTGTCTAATATTTCGGTAGCCCACGGGGCATACCCGTCCCACACGTCAACCCTCCAATGCCCGTTTGGTGCCCAACGCTAGCCCGAAGGCGTCGCGCCGTCCATAGATTTCCCAAACTCATATGGATACCTAAGACACTCATTTGAGTCATCCAGGTAGACCATTGAGGTTCCCCCTCAAGGTTGCTCATTTGATAGGGCTTGGTGGCAGCACGTATGGGGGAGGCAGGTTGAGCTTCAACACCTATACCCCCCTTATATATGCTTAAAATTAAAAAGCCCAAGGCTCACCAGTAGATAGGTCTACGTGAGAGAATCAGAAGAACTCTTTCTCACTGGATCTGAACGAAATCACAATCCCAAAATATAGGTTGTGACATTAAGCTCTCCTTATATAGAAGGGATGGCTGCACCAATTAACCAATCAGAAGATTGGATCTCAATTTACAACTTGCACTATGCAATTTGCAGTGCAAATTGGTTGCCAACTCTAAAACTTGTTTTTGCCATCATTAGATTCCCTTTCTTTTCTTTTTTCTATTAATTGGTGTGGACCACATCATCTGCTGTGTAACTCGTAAGCCTAAAAGTCCAGGGCCTAAGGGAATTAGGGGGCTTGGGGTGTGGGGCTTAGTCTTATTGGGCTAGAAAATAGAAATAGAAGTGGGCTAAGACTTAAATAGTTCAGTATTTCTTTGTACCAAAATATCGAAACCTCAATACGGAGGACTGTATCGAAATATTGAATAACCGAATAACTGAAAAATTAGTATCAAATTATACCAAAATACTGAATAAACCAATACCAAAATGCCGAATCAATTCGCTCCGATTCGGAATTCGATTTTTTGAATTTTATGCTCGCCTCTATGAAAAGCTGGCTGAAACAATTGGGGGTTTTGCGTATTTAAAGGTTTTATCCTTTTTTAAATTGAGGCTTTGTAACTTTCTTTGATTTGACTTTTGAGCTACATTTTTAACAGGCTTCAGATTTATTTCAATTTTTTCCTGCATTTACATGAAAAAAGATGACTTAGTTCTTCATTGTTTGGAAAGTTATTGTATTATGACTTCTTATTTCCCATGCCAAATTTTAGCTTCACAAAAAACTATGAGATCGACTTTAAGTTCGTTCAATTGAGATTGGTTAGATTCGATTGGTTTGGAGGTAGATTTTAGAGAAAAGGCCCCGTTAAAGCTTGCATTTGCTTGCGGATAGAGGTAAGTGTTGGGTCTAACCTTGATTTGAGGGAATAGGAAGCCTTGAGCTATGTGCTATGTGAAATTCATATGTAGCGGCGTATATGCGAGGTGAAAAGTGTATATACGCCGTCAATTACTTGATTTCATGCCTACCCGTATTTCTTTTATTATTTTATTCCATGTCTTAATTGTTACATGCTTTAATTGCTTCCTATACATTAACTTGCTACTTGTAATTTATTCTTCTCGCATTAAAAATGTTAATTTCTTCAATGTTTCCATGATTAATTGCTACTTGTGTTAATTGTCTTACTTGCACACTTCTTAGCATCCCGTGCCACTTGGCCTTCAGCAAGATCTTGGGACGTACTGTTGGTGAGTACTACACTCTAAAAGATATAACATCTCCACATTCACGAACAAATCTCTTTGTTTTCGAACTATCACTTCCTCAATAAGTACCTTATGTTCCCGGTAGTACGTTTGTACTCGCCCCATAGCCAGGAACTCTCTTGGTTCTGCTAGCACGGCTTCCCGGTCCGGTGTGCCTCGCACTTCGACTCATATCGATGGTCCCCGATCATTCGGCGTACCCCTTTCCAGAACGACACCTTCTAAACCAATTCTGAAGCTTCGCTATTTCCTTCGAACTCGTCTCCTCCGCTTGTCATTTCCCTCAGGGAGTTCACAAGTCTATCCCTTAGGAAAGACACTCAACTGATGTGTTGCCTGCATCTTCAGCAAGATCTCCGTACGATTATGCCCTAATGTTTATAGTCCATGGCTCCCACTCTTTGTAATATGGCTGCTCGACCCGGCAAACATAGCCTTTTCTTGACCACTTGACTCATCAGTATATCATCACCTTCAAGAGAATCCTATACTTCCGAAAGAAACTAAAATCACCCATTTCCTTCTTCAAACGGCCAACTCTCCAACTTGCTACTTAGCCAACTGCTAAAAGAGTTTCTGACACACTGTCGGATCATCACCATCAAGGAATATTGAGCTTCTGCTAACCGTTTGTCCCTTCTAGTGTAACTATCCCAACAATATTGCACGATGGCTCTCTTTGTAAGCCAAATGTGCCTCAATAGAATCCCTCTGAAAACAGCATCCTCTACGTAGAAGTTATCCCTTACGATATCTCAATCAAACTAGGATTCCCCAAAATTACCTTCCAAAACACAACCAATGGCGGAAACAATGACTGCGAAGTGGTATGATTCTGATGGTTGTAGTTCATGGCTGATAAAGTATTTCTAGCCATAACCAATCCCTCTTTTGACCAGTAGTATTGGGTTCTCAATCTCTGGTGGCATATGAACATCAACCTCTACTTCGATATGATCTTCGCACTGACATCCAAAATGCACTCGCCATCTCAACTTCTGTTTTGACATCATGTCATGGCAGAATATGGCCTTAACTAGCTCTAATACAACGTGTCATGGTCCGAGTTCCTTACATACGGTAGCGGCACCGACTTACTTGTGTGGCGCCTGTAGTTCCCCTCGCTGCAGGCTAGCCTATCCTCTTTCCCAGGTTTTCTAGCACGATCATGTGCCTGTGGTGAAGCTTGCCTACGAGGCTCGCTCCAATTGTGTCGCCTGTCTGATATCTACGCTCTTGGCCTCGACTAGTTGTGGCGCTTCTCATCTTAGGAGTATAATCCATGCATGCCCCGGGGTTGCCTAAGGACATGTCTTGTCCATCGCCTGACACTGAGCATCGCTCTTGCGTGCACAGTCCAATCCTCAAGCTTTACACTCGCCTCGTGCATCCGCACCCAGCTTGTGCTTCGCCCGAGTAAGGAAACCTTTAGTCCTTGGCCTTTGTCATATGCGTCTTTCGTGGCATGCCCATACATAGTCCTCATGACACACTTCCATCCCGAATAGTGTTGTGTCGCCCCACAAGTGTACATTTAGGCTAACGGACCCTTGCTCGCATAGATGAACCCAAGCTAAGCATACAAGTCGACACATGAGGCCCCTAAGATAGGTACTCCAAGCATCCAATCGGCATAGTGGTCTTTGTCCAATATTTCGGTAGCCCACGGGGCTTAGACTTAAATAGTTCAGTATTTTGGTGTACCAAAATATCGAAATCTCAATACCGAGGACTGTACCGAAATATTTAATAACCGAATAAATGGAAAATTAGTATCGAATTATACCGAAATACTGAATAAACCAATACCAAAATGCCGAATCAATTCGCTCCGGTTCAGAATTCGATTTTTCAGATTTTATGCTCGCCTCTACGAAAAACTGGTTGAAAAAATTGGGGTTTCAGCGTATTTAAAAGTTTTATCATTTTTTAAATTGAGGCTTTGTAACTTTCTTGGATTTGACTTTTGAGCTACATTTTTAATAGGCTTCCGATTTTATTTCAATTTTTTCCTGCATTTACATGAAAAAAGATGACTTAGTTCTGCATTGTTTGGAAAGTTTTTGTATTATGACTTATTATTTCCCATGCCTAACTTTAGCTTCATAAAAAACTATGAGATCGATTTTAAGTTCGTTCAATTGAGATTGGTTAGATTCGATTGGTTTGGAGGCTTTCTTTAGAGGAAAGGCCCCGATAAAGCTTTCATTTGCTTGCGGAGTGAGGCAAGTGTTGGGTCTAACCTTGATTTGAGGGAATAGGAACCCTTGAGCTATTTGCTATGTGAAATTCATGTGTAGCTGCGTATATGCGAGGTGAAGAGTGTATATACACCGTCAATTACTTGTTTTCATGCGTACCTGTATTTCATTTATTATTCTCGTATTAAAAATATTAATTTCTTCCATGCTTCCATGATTAATTGCTACTTGTCTTAATTGTCTTACTTGCACACTTCTTAGCGCTCCGTCCCACTTGGCCTTCAGCAAACTCTTGGGACGTACTCTTGGTGAATACTACACTCTCAAAGTTATAGCATCGCCATATTCACGAACAAATCTCTTTGTTTTCCAACTGCCACTTCCTCATCAGGTACCCTATATTCCCGGTAGTACGTCTATACGCGCCCTATAGTTAGGAACTCTCTTGGTTCAGCTAGCATGGTTTTCCGATCCGGTGTGCCTCGCACTTGGACTCATATCGATGGTCCCCGATCATTCGGCGTACCCCTTTCCAGAACAACGCCTTCTAACCCAATTCTGAAACTTCGCTACTTCCTTCGAACTCGTCTCCTTACCTTGTCATTGCCCTCAGGGAGTTCACAAGTCTATCCCATAGGAAAGACACTCAAGTGATGCGCTGCCCGCATCTTCGGCAAGATCTCCGCACGATTATGCCCCAAAGTTTATAGTCCATGGCTCCCACTCTTTGCAATATGGCTGCTCAACCTGGCAAACATGGTCTTTTCTTGACCACCCGGCTTATCGGCATATCATCACCTTCAAGAGAAGCCCATACTTCCGAAAGAAACTAAAATCAACCATTTCCTTCTTCAAACGGCCAATAGCTCCAACTTTTTGCTTAGCCAACTGCTAACAGAGTTTCTGACACACTGTCAGATCATCACCATCAAGGACAATTGAGCTTCTGCTAACTGTCTGTCCCTTTTAGTGTAACTATCCCAACAACATCGCACGATGGCTCTCTTTACAAGCCAAATGTGCCTCAATAGAATCCCTCTGAAAACATCATCCTCTGCACGGAAGATATACCTTACGATATCTCAATCAAACTAGGATGCCCCAAAATTACCTTCCAAAACACAACCGATGGCGGAAACAACGACTGCGAAGTGGAATGATTCTGATGGCCGTAGTTCATGGCTGATAAAGCATTTCTAGCCATAACTAACTAGACCAATCCCTCTTCTGACTAGTAATATTGGGTTCTCGATCTCTAGTGGCATATGAACATCAATCTCTACTTCGATATGATCTTCGCACTGACATCCAAAATGCACTTGCCATCTCAACTTCTGTTTTGACATCATGTCATGGCAGAATATGGCCTTAACTAACTCTAATACAACGTGTCATGGTTCGACTTCCTTACATACGTCAGCGGCACCGACTTACTTGTGTGGCGCCTGCAATTCCCCTCGCTGCAGGCTAGCCTATCCTCTTTCCCAGGTGTGCATGTGGTGAAGCTTGCCTATGAGGCTCGCTCTAATTGTGTCGCCCGTCTAATGTCTAGGCTCTTGGCCTCGACTAGTTGTGGAGCTTCGCATCTTAGGATTATAATCCATGCATGTCCCGGGGTTGCCTAAGGACATGTCTTGTCCATCGCCTGACACTGAGCATCACTCTTGCGTGCACAGTCCAATCCTCCAGCTTTACACTCGTCTCGTGCATCCGCACCCAACTTGTGCTTCGTCCGAGTAAGGAAACCTTTAGTCCTTGGCCTTTGTCATGTGCGTCTTTCGTGGCATGCCCATACATAGTCCTCACGACACACTTCCATCTAGAATAGTGTTGTGTCGCCCTACAACTGCACATTTAGGCTAACAAACCCTTGCTCGCATAGCTGAACCCAAGCTAAGCTTACAAGTCGACACATGAGGCCCTTAAGATAGGTACTCCAAGCATCCAATCGGCACAGAGGTCTTTGTCCAACATTTCAGTAGCCCACGGGACATACCCGTCCCACACGTCAAGCCTCCAACGCCCGTTTGGTGCCCAACGCTAGCCCGAAGGCGTCGCGGCATCCATAGAGTTTCCTAACTCGTATGGATACCTAAGACACTCATTTGAGTCATCCAGGCAGGCCATTGAGGTTCCCCTCAAGGTTGCTCATTTGATACGGCTTGGTTGCAGCACGTATGGGGGATGCAGGTTGAGCTTCAACACCTATACCCTCTTATATATATTTAAAATTAAAAAGCCCAAGACTCAACAGTAGATAGGTCTAAGTGAGAGAATCAGAAGGAGTCTTTCTCATCGGATCTGAACGAAATCACAATCCCAAAATGCAGGTTGTGACATCAAGCTCTCCTTATATAAAAGGGATGGCTGCCCCAATTAATCAATTAAAAGATTGGATCTCAATTTACAACTTGCACTATGCAATTTGTAGTGCAAATTGGTTGCCAACTCTAAAACTTATTTTTGCCTTCATTAGATTCCCTTTCTTTTCTTTTTTCTATTAATGGGTGTGGACCCCATCATCTGCTATGCAACTCGTAAGCCTAAGGGTCTAGGGCCTAAGGGAATTAGGGGGCTAATTGGGGGTGTGGGGCTTAGTCTTATTGGGCTGGAAAAT
The DNA here is from genome assembly GCA_000715115.1 of Nicotiana otophora. Classification (NCBI taxonomy): domain Eukaryota; kingdom Viridiplantae; phylum Streptophyta; class Magnoliopsida; order Solanales; family Solanaceae; genus Nicotiana; species Nicotiana otophora. The sequence continues at coordinate 53,432 of AWOL01S0072048.1, read as the reverse complement.
AGAAATAGAAATGGGCTTAGACTTAAATAGTTTGGTATTTCGGTGTACCAAAATATCGAAACCTCAATACCGAAGACTGTACCGAAATATTGAATAACCGAATAAATGAAAAATTAGTATCGAATTATACAGAAATACCGAATAAACCAATATCAAAATGCCGAATCAATTCGCTCCGATTCAGAATTCAATTTTTCGGATTTTTTGCTCGCCTCTACGAAAAACTGGCTGAAAAAATGGGGTTTCCGCGTATTTAAAGGTTTTATCATTTTTTAAATTGAGGCTTTGTAACTTTCTTGGATTTGACTTTTGAGCTACATTTTTAGTAGGCTTCTGATTTATTTCAATTTTTTCCCACATTTACATGAAAAAAGACGACGTAGTTCTTCATTGTTTGGAAAGTTTTTGTATTATGACTTCTTATTTCCCATGCCTAAATTTAGCTTCACAAAAAACTATGAGATCGATTTTAAGTTCGTTCAATTGAGATTGGCTTTACTATCACGTAAATAATGTAAGAGAAAAGAACAGCTACTGTGAATACTACTATTTCTGAACTGCATAGATTGTGCTAAGTCGTAGTAGTTATAGTACTATTGTTCAATATAATTAACTAATCCGCCTATTGATTTGTAGTCGGGAGGAGATAATATAGTGCAAATACAATCCAGTTGAAAACATGGGGCTTACAATGCATGATGCTATTATGAAAGGATGCATGTCTACCATTATGGGATGGCTTTTAACACTCCTTCAGAATGATATTGCTTCAGTAAGTCAGTTAGTAGCCATGTTGTTGAAAAAGTAAAACTTTGCTCATGTTTAACTTATGCCTGGAATTACAAATTTGTTTGAGGGTGTCAATTTCAAGTTTATTTTTATCTTACTCTTAGAATTCCAGTCCAACACCTGCCGGAATTTTCCCTAAAGAAAGTCAAAATATAAATAAGTATATGAAAAAATTAACGCGAGTCAACACACAGTATATATACATAAAAATAAAATATTTAACCTATTTATACGGTATAATTTTTCGAAGAAGGGGTATCAATTGACTTCCCTTGCCAATGAGCGGCTCCGCCACTGGACACATGTGCCCGTATAAGATGACCTAATCCACTTTTACAGCAACAACACAAAAGTAGCCGCTGCGTCTCTATATAATCTCTGTTTTCCTTCTTTTCACTGTGTTTCATTTTTCAATATAACCCATCACCTCATCTAAAGAAATTCACTTACTCAAATAACTTTCATCTCCCTCGTTACACTATCAAAATTTCTTCTGCGAAAATTACAACTTCCAAATATAAAATTGAAGTATTTTAGCCATCTGAATCGATAAACTTAGAAAACAACCAGATGCCGACTACAAAACTTTTTAAGTAAAATTCTAAAAATTCACTGTAAAAGGGTCTCGGAAAATCTGGTACAAAGAAATTGGTCAATTAGATGCAGATTATCTCAAGTGCTTAAAAATTAAAAAGAAAATTTCTAGTAACTATTTGTCTAACATGTGACTTAGATATTTCAACTAGAATACCATTCAGATCCAAAATAAGAGGCTTTTTACTTGGTTTGATTCTTAGTCATAGATCAATCGCTTCTTATAATACTATCATAATGCATAAATGTCATATAAATATCAAGCATTTGATTGTAGTAGAGATCTAAAGGCAATATGCATACTTCTGATATTTAGCTCATACTACAAGTAGAATTATTGTAAGCTGATGTCCATCATTTACCTCCTATATGTTCCTAAATCAGCTACAACTCTAAAATCACAAATAACAAATAATCACTCGGCTAAAAAAAGAAAAGAAAATTAACTATTTCCTATTTCTTGCATAAAAATAGTCTTGAAAACATATTATTAAATCTAATAGGATATTTGCTGCTATCTGTATCATATGAAGTGTCACGATCCAATTCTTACTATAAGTTGTGATGGCGCCCAACGTCGCCCGAGCCACCCGGGCCCCCGGTCCAACGGCACAACCAAGTCCATAAACATAATACGGACCTGCTCGAACCCTCGGAACACGTAAAACAATATCGAAACTAAGAATCGCACCCCAAAACCAAATTGAATCAACTTTTGAACTTCAAACTTTTTAACTTGTTCCGAACGCGTCGAATCATATTTAGACTACTCGGAATGACACTAAATTTTGCGTACAAGTTATAAATCACCATACACACCTATTCCCAGGCTCGGAATCCCAAACGGACCTCGATAATACTAAAGTCTAATTCAAACCAAATTTAAAGAACTAGAAGACCTTCAATGTGCCAACTTTCAACATTAAGCGCTGAAACGCTCCTGGATTACCCGAAACTCAATCCGAAACATACGCCCAAGTCCAAAATCATCATACGAACCTATTGGAACCATCAAATTTCGGTTCCGAGGTCGTTTACTAAAAATGTTGACTCAAGTCAAAATTGGCCTTTTTAGGCCACTATTAAGGAACTAAGTGTTCCAATTTCAACCCGAACCTTTTCAAACCTAAACCAATCATCCTCACAAGTCATAAAACAGTAAATCACATACGGGACGTCTTAATTAAGGGAACAGAAACCTAAAAAGCAAAATAATCGATCGGGTCATTATATGAAGAGAATATGCAAGGCCTTTTGGAACCTTTTTAACCTGATCCCAAGTTAATTTAGTAGCCAAAAAAAATATTACATATTATGAATAAATACGCTAATTCACTAAAATCAGGGATGTATATAGGACCGACAATAAAAAATATTAATTATCACATTACTCAACAAGAAATGACCTTACTACATTCATTTTGTTGAGTCTTAAGTTAAAAGAGGCTCTACCTAACCACAATTTTTAGCAATGGAAGCTCTCGCAAATATTTGACAAAAATATGATCTAGTTGTGGTTTGAATTTATGACCTCCTAGAGAAAAATTAGAAACTCAACAAGCATACCAACTTACAATACCCCTCAAGTGATGACACTTTTTTAATTTTATTGAATCCGTGATCTATTTGCAGGTGCACCCGCCCCGGACTAAAATTACAATAAATGTTAAGTGTAAATCCTAATTATAAAAATACAATAAAATCAATGCTAAAAATCTTAAAGGTTAAACTATAAATCTCAAATCCAACTTTAAGAGTAGACTAAGGGTTGGATTGCGGGTTATCATCAGCGCTCCAAGGTCTTCCTCCAAGAATAGGGTATTTGTATTTACTCCAAGTTGATCTCAGCCATTGCCCTTCATTAAAGATAATTCAATCCTAGCCGTCCACGTAACTAGTTTATGTAGAATTTCCCTCCACTGTTAAGTACCTAACCCAATTCAAATTTCCTTTAATTCTTGATATTACTGAAAGCAAGACAGCGGAGTTTCGTTTTTGCTGGAAATAGAGTGACTATTCATGTCAGGTTCTTTCTTAATCCAAATTCAATTTCTTAGAACTCGAAATACTTGTTATTTGTGTGCTTTCTCTAGTGGCAATTGGAAAGTGATAAATTGCGTACAATCTGTTTGTGAAATTTCCCAAGTGAACTTTTGGGGTGGGTAAGGTACTGAGAATTGACCCATTAGAGCAGTAAAGGGAAGCCTAACTTGATCTCTTTAAGTAAAATATTGTAAGATCCATGTACTAGGGTTGAATAAGTGTACCAAATAAGGGATTAGTAATACCCTAATGCATGCATTATTTTCTCTAATGCATCCCAAACGACCCTTATTCAACCTATGTATTACTAATGGAATTATTAGTTATACAACCTATTTGGTATTATCCTATGTATAACTAATACATAGCAAGCCATGATATTAGCAATACCAATGCTATTAATGCATGCATTAGCATAGTTAAAGACAAAATTATCCTTGAAGCTAAAGAATATGGAGGGCCTTTTTGTAAAAATTATGCAATGCATTTTAATTTTTAATACGCCACACCAAACAACCAAACAGTGGATAAAAAATAATCTCTGCATAACTAATGCTTGCATTACTAATCCATGCATTATTAATACACCTTATTTAACACTATTCTTATATACCCTACCAAACAACCCCTAAGTAAAATATTGTAAGATCCATGTACTAGGGTTAATTTTGGCAAATGGCTGTTGAAATAGGAAGTTCTAACTGTTAAATGTATAAAATAGGAAAAATATGTACAATTTGGATGCTTTAGAAATGGATGTCTTTAATATATTTATGGATGAGGAAATCTGGTGCTAAAATTGTGGTATTGTATGTACCCAATGGAATAGTGGAGGTGCGCGCAAGCTGTCCCTGACACTAGTGTCATAAAAACAATTATCGGATTGCCGAATTGTTTGGGAGCAAATATATGCAATATCCATTATACTAACCATGATCAAGACCTTGCTTTAGTTAATTAAATTAAATCATTGATTTTAAAATGAGACATGTATCATCTATATAAGTAAGAAATTGGGGAAATGGAGAGGAGCCGGGTCCATATTTTACCTATTACAGAATGTTATTAATTTGTTGTTTTTTAGGCTGCCAAATTAGTCTTTATTATAAAGAGTTGCCTTTATTCTAATGGAATAAAAGTTTTACACTATCAGAAGGTGGAAGTTAAACTCCAACACGAAAACTTCTCAAAGCATTAAAACAGAGAAAGCAGTACTACTCAAAACTTTGCAATAAGAAATCAGATGCAATGCATCTTTTATGTTGATCATAGTATATAGCCTTATAAATTTGATCCTGAGAGAAGTACATCAATGAAGCTACCTTGAATGAACAGTTTAAGATAGGACAACAAAGTCATCTGTATTACTATTAAGAGATTTCCACTGCAACATTTTAAGCCAACTTGTTTTTACTTTTTTCAATTTACTTAAACTTGTGATGTCTTTTATCAAAGTTTCACCAGCTTGTTTTGTTTCCACTCATGGCTTCTTTCAAGATTTTGTCAGCCATGACATTTCTTTCTAAACAATTTTAGACCTACTCAGAAATTTACAAAAAGATACATATTCTCTCAGTATAAGAGTCACTTCTACGATGACAAATATTGATGCAATTAATGGTGAATAATCGATAGCTAACTCAACATAATTAGTAACAAGTTAAAAATGTCCAAATAGAATTTGACGTTTTGAATAGTTTATTTTGTCAAAGATCCGAAATATAAAAGCCAAGAACAACTTTGTTTTGAACTTCGAATATAAGATTCAGGCAAAAGAGATCTGAAAGTGCATGTGATAGATGTGATAACTGATAAGGATACTAAAGACTATAAATTAAGTGAAGGAAAATAATGCATGAAGATAGGCTACTGATCATGCTATACAAACAGGGATTAGACTATTTGGGGTGCAGATAGTCTGTCAAATATTTTTAAAAAAAAAGTGACTTGGGATTCCTTGTTACTACAATATGAAGTGTTTTATGTTCTTATAAGTTATTATGTGGAAGGTTAACAGCTAAAACACAATATAACAACTATGCACAAGATTATTTTGAGATTTGAGAATGTTCTTGAAGGTATGTGTTAAGAGCTAAATATCTATGCTTTTGCAAAGCTTGCATAATGAGAAAAATAGGATAAAACAATATATTGCTCGACTTTAAGACCTAGGATGTGTTGGTATGGAAGAAAATGTTCTCATCTAATTATCCCATGTTTAGTTATCTTAAATATTTTGCGAAATGTTTTCCCTAAGAACACATTGCCCCCCCCCAAGTTTCTGTGCTACAGAGGTCTGCAGGAAAACATTACAATCGTATCATATATATACATGTCCAACTAAGATGATTTCACATTATTGCTATCGTCCTCCTTCTGCTGTAATAGTCATATGATTGTTAGAGACTTTGGAGAAAGAAGACGATGTGCTAGGCGTGTGTGTTCTTATTACAAAAGCTGGTCGACTGGGTCTAGGAAGACTCATACCATCCCCTCCCAGCATTACAATGACATCTGATATGTTAGGACGATTATTTGGATCTTCTTGTACACACAAGAGTGCAACATTGATGCACTTTACCACTTCATCTCTGTTGCATGATTCAAGTAATGATTTCTCTATTAACTGTATTGCATTATCATCTATCCACAATCTCCATGCCTGTGTAAACTTTCTATCAGAGAATCAAAGCTAACAAAAAGATATACATATTAAGTTATGGGAAGTTTCTTCACTTACATAGCATAGCAAGTTTAAGGCTTCTTCTGATTGATAATATCCATTGTTCCTCCTTCCACTGACTATCTCAAGTACTACTACTCCGAAGCTGAATACATCCGACTTGATTGAAAACAATCCATTCAGTGCATATTCAGGAGACATATAGCCACTGGATTTCACCAGGCGAACAAAGTGTTAAGCATGAGAATTTTACCAAAACCGAAAAGGAAAAACCAAACACCCATTGTTAGGATCATTTGCAAGAAATAAACGATAGGAAGTGATGTAATACTTACTAGGTCCCCACTACTTTCTTTGTTTTTGCTTCAGTTCTTGTTCCTTCAACAATCCTTGCCAAACCAAAATCCGAAATTTTCGGATTCATCGCCTCATCTAACAAAATGTTACTAGTTTTTAAATCTCTATGAATGATCCGCAGTCGTGAATCATGGTGTAGATAAGCAAGACCTCGTGCAATGCCTAATATGATGTCATAACGTTTCTTCCAATCCAATAATGTGCAGAGTGATCCATCTTACATAGTTACCATGTCAAAGAACTGATGGTATCAGTAAAATTAGATCATTATATAAAACATGTGACTTTGAGAATAAAGAACTTAGTTTAGCTGACTTACCAAATATGAATGTGTCTAAACTTTTATTCGGCATGTATTCATAAAGTAATATTTGTTCCGTCGTATTGATGCAATAGCCTAATAGCCTCACCAAATTTCGGTGCTGAAGTTTTGCAATTAAAGTTACTTCATTCTTAAGTTCATCTATGCCTTGTCCTGAATGAGTAGATAACCTTTTCACTGCAATTTCTTTTTCGCCTGGAAACATACCCTGCCAAATGTTTTTCATCTCATTACTATAGGTCAATGTGCCGTACCAGTTCACAGAGGTGTCAGACTGAAATTTTCACCTTGTAAACAGGACCAAATCCTCCTTCTCCGACCTTATTAGTATCTGAGAAGTTGTCAGTAGCTGCCAAAATGGTCTCCAAATGAAAGTATGGAACATCAATGACTTCATTGTTTTGGTTCCTCAATACTTTTGCTTCTCCTTTAACTTTGTGCCAGTGAGATATTTGTATCCCTTGATTACCTTTTCTTCTATCTGCAATATAAAGGAAAAAAGAAGACAAGGAAACAGAGTAATCCCAATGTGATTGAGAAAGTCATCTGAAATTAAGTCAAAAAATATATAAAAGAAAATATTTTCCAGAGTGAGATTCATTCAGCAAATACCTGCTCCTTTTGCCATTCTTCTTCTATAATAAATGTAGCCAAAGCTGCCTAAGATTAGGACCATAAAAGCTGTTATGGATGAAAGGATAACTTTTAGCTGCATCAATTTCTTAGCCTTAGTTTGAGCTGAAAGTAGAGAGCCAAAAACAAGTTAGCTACTTTTAACTCTTATCTTGAAGGACTTGATGCAAATATTCAGTGTACCTCAGAACATCTCGTTATCGTTTTAAGAATTTATTTCAAGCTTAATTTTTACTTTGCTCAACAAAGAAATAGGAAAAGAAGAATCGTTGTGTAATGTATCCATATTTACTAAATGTATAGAAAAGATGATATTCAACCAACCTGAGGAAGTACAACTGAATGTTTCTCAATCTTTAGGGTAAACAAGGATAAAACAAGGAACAAAATGGAAAATATGAAAAGGGAGGTTTCAGACTGCTATTACAAAATAGCTAATGAAAAGAAAATACGAAAGTTCTAGCATACCCTGCCACTAGAGACTCCTGCTATTTATAACCAAGATATTTTCTTCAGCCCGCCAATACTGTAATAGCTTTTCTCAAACTGGATCCCACATCATACATTCGTTTTGCCTCATTTTAACAACTAACCCAAATACCTTAGCTTTAAGTCCAGTAGTATAATCAGTAATAGGCCTATTCATAAAACATTGTTATTAAGTGCTAATGTTAATTACAAGGAATTCCATCCGCAACAAAGTGCTTTTTACCATTATGAGATAAAGAATTAAGCTTAGTTATTCTAACCTTGAGGTGAGCCAAGTTTGACAGAGATAATCCTTCCTGTTTTATTTTTGCTGAGCAGTTGCAGATTGAAGAGATCCCCTGTCCAAATTGAACAGGTACCGGAACCATCATAAGTATAAGCAGTGCAAGAGCAATTGTTGAAACAAGTCGATCTACACTGTGAGGCTTCCTCAACAGTGATATTAGTATCTGGAGAAGCAGGTAAACTCATACTTAAATTCATCCAGAAACTACCATTGTCTACGGTAAAGGCGCTGCATTGTAACTCTACATTTCTTACACAGCCAGCCAAAAAATCATTCGAATTCCATTCTCTATCTGATCTTGGCTTGAAAACACTGATACAATTGCAGTGTGAATTAACATTATCACAAACTCCAAATGCCCCACAATAACCATAAACCTCACATTGTTGTCTAGGTCGAGCCCAAAATTCATTCCAACCAGCAGAATTATTCAACCATGTTAGTTGCTTAATTTGTCCTGAGACATCCATGATGAATCTTGATGTAATTGTACTACTAATATGACGGGAATATGTAAAATATGACTCGTTCTCGTTGTCAATATAGCTGTAATTGTATACTGAGTTCAACTTGTCGGGCACTGAGCTAAATCTATGGCCATTCCATGAACCAGTTGCCCAATACTCTCTAGTCCTATTCCATTTTAAAACAAGTTGGGCATTCCTTGGGTCTAGTTCCATGGAAAACAATCCTGGTGCCGGATTGTCAAAATCCTTCCATGAAATTAGAACCTGCTTCTTTTGTGTAATTTTGTTATATCCAATCTTAGCACCTGGCAAAAGTGTGTCCGTTGGATTGTCAAAACTTTGCCAAAGTGTTAAGGGTGTTGATGAATTTGACACATCACTCAAAATCAAATTACCATCATCACCAAGAACTGCTATGACTGCATTATTTCGAGTGGTGTTATTTGTAGTATGTGTTGATGACCAAATTGAGTTATGATTTTTATCAAGGAGGACCAAGTTGCCTTGAATAATTGTCAACTGGGCAGCATCACTAATTGGTGTCTCCCTATTTGCTACCCAAACTACAGTTCCCTGAGAAACAATATTGTTCTTGTACCATATGCCTATGTAGTAATTGAGAGAGTTACCTGGTTCAAAGAAACCAAGCTCAAACTTCCCACCAGAAGATACAATTGTTTGGCCAAATGAAAGAGATTCATTTGCAGAAATAGTGTCCCCTCCAAGAGAGAGATTGCTGTTGAGACTGCACGATAAAAAGAGCACAAATTTGAGAAGTGATAAGATCTTCTTCATTTCCATGGCTGCATAATTTATTGGTAGGATCAATGATGTAGAAAGAAGAAAAGATAAGCAGAGAACACGGTACGCTTCTTGTCAAAAGGAGACTCTCTCTCTCTCTCTCTGTTTTAGTAACCCGTTTCACATTTTATATTTGACATAAGTAATACTCCTGTGTAGAGTTACGTCCTTCCCGATTTATGTGAACCAGTTTGATTCAATTTGATTGGGCACGGAATGTAAGTATTTATTTGGTTATAAAAGCTTCTCGTTAATGTTAGAATTGTAAGTTTAAGCAAAATTGTTTCTAAATTTAAAAATTGGTCATTCTTTTTAGAACGGACCAAAAAGAAAATAAGTTTACATAAACTTGGAACAGAGAGAGTAGTATATATTAATGAAATTAGATTTTCCAAAATAAATTCACATTTAGAAAAAAGATACGTATTAGAACAATTAATATTGAACGTGATTCTGAAAATTAATAGCTTGAGAATTGAAATCGAAATAAATCATTAAGTTGTCAGAGAATATTCTTGCTCCTATTTGCTCACTCAATGCGTAAAAACTTGAGAAAACATGAAAACAATGTGGAATTCCAATTATTCAATGCACTTTTTTGTTTGACAAAATATATAGAGGCATATGAAGAAGGAAAATAAAGCATAATTATAAATAAGATTTAGAAAGAAATGACCTAAAAGAAAAAGGAAACGAGACTTGCAATATACTTGTATACGGTCGAAATAGATTTCTGCCTCCGTACGTTTAATCGAGTTCGAATGGTAAGCGATCGAAGTGAGAGCTCGAGACGAGTTCCGAGGATAATGCGTACAAGCCTCGAGCTCCAAGACCGATCGAGGAATCGGCTCGGTATCATTGTCAAGCCCATGACCAAACCGGACCGCAAGGCAAAGAGAAGGTTGTCGGAAATGCACAGGTCGATTGACACTCACCCCGAATGTCGAACTCGAACTCAAGGCCGAGGGCTCGACCCGATACCGAGCTCGAGCCAGTATCAAGCTCGAGCCGGTATCGAGCTCGCAGACAGGAGTCGTTGCAACCGCACTAGGGGAGAGAATCTTGGCAGGAATCGAGGAAGGGACAATTCATCATAAGTTCTCCACTATATATTTTTTATTGTAAATAATAGTAAGATCCCTTTACTATAAAGGGGGGAATCCTTGTAAACACAGGGACACATTGGAAGAAAAGACTACTTCTGTTTATTGAAGAATAAACCTCTTAAGCTTGTTTTTTTACTCAACATACTCTGTAGCCAAGAATCTGAACATTTTCATTTCTGCATACGATTTATATCAGGCTATATCGCATATTCTTAGAACTACTTATAAATTCAACTATATCCGATTTTTCGGGTAAACGGTTTGGCGCCCACCGTGGGGCTAAGGATAACAGTGGTTGTTTGATACAAATCCGCAATACGCACCAGTTTACAACTCCTAATCAGTAATGGCAAACCCTTGATTCATGGTTTTACCTATCGACCATGAAGTCGGCCTTCAGGATGAAACCAACAACTTGATACCCAGGGCCGGAAGGCCACTTAATGACGTCACTGAAGCTCGAGTCGAAGTACCTGAAATCCGAGTTGAAGTACCACTAGATATCAATTCACAAGTGGCTCAAGAGGCAAACCAACGCTCCGATCCGGAAAAAAGCATTCAGGGCGGTACTCGATCCGTAGCTCGAGACGCCCATAACGTGGAGGAGATCGGAGTCAGCTTACGGATGATCTTCGAGATGTTACAGGCCCAGCAAATAGCGATAGCTCAGTTGCAAAACCAAACTTAGGTACAAAGCAGGCCGGAGCCCGATCCGCTTCGGAAAATCACCCACAGAACGGAGCCAGCCATAGTGAAGTCAAACGAGCAAGAATCGGGGACTACTCCCGAAATTACCAAATTGCTCGAGGAACTTACAAAACGAGTCGAAGCCAACGATAAAAAAGTAGAAACATATAATTCCAGGGTCGATCAGATCCCGGGAGCTCCACCAATGATAAAAGGGCTGGATTCGAAGAAATGCATCCAAAAGCCTTTTCCCTCGAGTGCATCCCCAAAACCAATCCCCAAAAAATTCCATATGCCCGAAATTCTCAAATATAACGGTACGACCGATCCCAACGAACACGTCACCTCTTACACGTGTGCCATCAAGGGTAATGATTTGGAAGACGACGAGATCGAATCCGTGTTATTGAAGAAATTCGGAGAGACCCTCTCGAAGGGAGCGATGATTTGGTATCATAATTTGCCCCCAAATTCCATCGATTCTTTTGCCATGTTAGCGGATTCGTTTGTAAAAGCACATGCTGGTGCCATAAAGGTTGCAACAAGGAAGTCGGACCTCTTTAAAGTAAAGCAAAGCGGTAATGAAATGCTAATGGAGTTCGTGCCCCGATTTCAAATGGAACGCATGGAATTGCCACCGGTTACAGATGACTGGGCCGTCCAAGCTTTCATCCAAGGGTTGAACGACCAAAGTTCAATAGCATCATGTCGGCTGAAACAAAATTTGATCGAGTATCCAGCAATGACTTGGGCGGATGTACACAACCGATATCAGTCAAAAATCAGGGTCGAAGACGACTAGTTGGGAGCTCCTTCCGGATCCATGCACCAGAACAGGGCAGCTATTAAAAACCAGAGGGATATCGACAGAGAACGAAGGTCGAACAGAGACCGATATCAACCGTACATCGCAGATCGAATGAACAATGGCTCAGCGCGCAATTCCGCTCGGAACAATCGAAGGAGTGACCGAAGACAAAATTCTCCGGGGCTTATGAGCAACAGTAGCTTCGATAAATATGGCAATTCTATCGAGGCACCTCGGCTATCGGAGTACAATTTCAGCGTCGACGCATCAGGCATTGTATCGGCGATCGGAAGAATCAAAGATACTAGGTGGCCCAGACCCATGCAAACAGACCCGTCCTAAAGAAACCCGAATTTAATGTGCAAGTATCATGGCACGCATGGTCACAGGACCGAGGATTGCAGACAATTAAGAGAAGAGGTAGCCCGCCTATTCGATTAGGGCCACCTTTGAGAGTTACTCAGCGACCGAGCCAGGAATCACTTCAGAGAAAGGGACGCCAGCAAAAAGGATAAACAAGAGGAACCTCTGCATATCATTCATACGATCATCGGTGGGGTCGATACTCCACAGGGACCCATGCTCAAGTACGGCAAGATACCGGCCACATGGAAAAAACGAACTCGAGGTTATGTACCCGAGGGCACTTTATCATTCGGAATTGAAGAAACCGAGGGCATCTCTCAACCTTACAACGACGCTCTGGTAATTTCTATCCTATTAAATAAAGCTCAAGTTAAGCATGTTTTAGTGGATCCAGGTAGCTCTGCGAATATCATCCGATCTTGGGTAGTGGAACAACTCGGTTTGCAGAATCAAATTGTGCCCGCAGCTCGGATCTTGAATGGTTTCAATAGGGCCAGTGAAACGACTAAAGGGGAGATTACTCTACCAGTGAATGTAGCTGGAACCATCCAAAATACAAAATTCCACGTAATCGAAGGGGATATGAGATACAACGCCCTACTCGGAAGACCTTGGATCCACAATATGAAGGCAGTGCCTTCGACCCTCCACCAAGTAATGAAAATTCCTACGTCGGACGGCGTGAAAACAGTATACGGGGAGCAACATGATGCGAAGGAAATGTTTGTGGTCGATGAGGTAACACCGATGCCAACGCTATCGGTCTCGGAAAGATCGAGCACTAAAGATAGACGAGAAACCAAATAGCAATCACAGCTACCAGTCTCGACCGAACAGGTGGAACAGGAAATAGAGGATGACGAGGAAAAGTTTCTGACACTTCGAGCTTTCGTCACCCCCGACGACTCCGACGCCACCAAATCTACGATCGAAGAACTGGAGCAGTTTATATTAATCAAATATCTGCCCGAAAAAAAGGTATACCTGGGAACGGGATTGACCCCCGAACACAGGAAAAACTCATTCAATTTCTTATTGATAACATAGACTGTTTTGCTTGGTCCCATTTAGACATGGCAGGGATCCCACCGTCGATAACAACGCACCAGTTGAGCTTGGACCCTAGGTTCAAACCGGTGAAGCAAAAAAGAAGACCTCAGTCTGAGGTAAAACACGCATTTGTAAAAGATGAGGTAACTAAACTTCTCAAAATAGGATCAATTCGGGAGGAAAAATATCCCGAGTGATTAGCCAACGTGGTTGTAGTCCCTAAAAAGGGGAACAAACTTAGAATGTGCATAGATTATAAAGATCTAAACAAAGCATGTCCTAAAGATTCTTTTCCACTGCCTAGCATCGATCGCATGATCGATGCCACAACCGGCCACGAGATCCTCACTTTTCTCGACGCCTACTCCGGGTACAATCAAATTCGAATAAACCCGGAGGACCAGGAAAAGACTTCATTTATCACCAAGTACGGAACCTATTGCTATAATATAATGCCATTCGGGCTAAAAAACGCAGGAGCTACTTACCAACGCCTAGTGAATCAAATAGGTAAGTCGATGGAAGTTTACATTGATGACTTCCTAGTTAAGTCCCTGTGCGCAGAGGACCATTTGACTCATTTGCAGGAAACGTTCAAGATCTTAAGGAAATACAACATGAAGCTCATCTACGAGAAATGTGCTTTCGGGGTTGGATCGGGCAAGTTCCTTGGTTTCATGGTATCGAATCGGGGAATCGAGATCAACCCCGACAAAATTAAGGCCATCGAAGACATCACCATCGTGGATAGCGTGAAAGCAGTGCAAAGGCTGACCGGGCGGATAGCTACCTTAGGCCGATTCATTTCGAGGTCATTAGATCGAAGCCACAAATTCTTCTTCCTACTCAAAAGGAAGAACGATTTCGCCCGGACCCCGGAATGCCAACAGGCACTAGAATAATTGAAGCGGTACCTATCGAGCCCACCACTACTTCACACTCTGAGGACAGATGAGAAGTTATACTTATACTTGGCGGTATCGGAAATCGCGCTAAGTGGCGTCCTAATTCGAGAAGAGCAAGGTACACAGTTTCCTATTTATTATGTAAGTCGGACCTTAGGGGAAGCAGAGGCTAGATACCCTCACTTAGAGAAATTAGCACTTGCACTAGTAAGCGCCTCTAGAAAGTTAAGACCATACTTTCAATGTCACCCCATATGCGTTTTGACCACTTATCCACTTCGCAATATTTTGCACAGGCCCGAACTATCGGGTCGATTGGCCAAATGGGCCGTCAAACTCAGTGGGTACGATATCGAATATCAACGCCGTATGACCATCAAGTCCCAAATTTTAGCGGACTTCGTGGCCGATTTCACGCCAACTCTCGTACCCGAAGTTGAAAAAGAAATCTTGTTAAAATCGGTTACGTCGTCGGGGGTTCGGACCCTCTACACAGATGGTGCTTCCNTGGTGCTTCAAATGTGAAGGGGTCCGGGCTTGGCATCGTACTGAAACCTCCCACAGGTGGCATTATTAGACAATCCATCAAAACCACTAAATTAACTAACAATGAGGCCGAGTACGAGGCCATGATTGCAGGTCTCGAGCTAGCTAAAAGCTTGGGAGCAGAAGCCATTGAAGCCAAATGTGACTCTTTACTAGTGGTGAACCAAGTAAACAAAACTTTCGAGGTTCGAGAAGATAGGTTGCAAAGGTATTTGGACAAATTACAGGTAACTCTACACCGTTTTAAAGAATGGACCCTACAACATGTGCCTCGAGAACAAAACTGTGAGGCCGACGCTCTCGCAATTTTGGGGTCATCGGTCGAGGAAGATAAGATCGACTCGGAGACTGTCGTTCAACTCTCGAGATCCGTAATCGAGGATGGAAATGTCGAAATAAATTTCACGAGCTTAACCTGAGATGGGAGGAATAAGTACATTGAATATTTAAAAAACGGAAAACTCCCATCGAACCCTAAAGAATCGAGGGTTCTACGAACCAAGGCTGCTCGATTCACGCTGGTTGAAGATGGAACAATATACAGAAGGACGTTCGACGGACCATTGGCGGTATGTTTAGGACCAGGAGACACCGATTATGTTTTACGAGAGGTTCATGAAGGCACTTGTGGAAACCACTTCGGCACCGAACCATTAATTCGCAAAATCAACAGAGCAGGTTACTACTGGGATAGCATGCAGAAGGACACTAAGGAGTTCGTTCGAAAATGTGATAAATGTCAAAGGTTTGCACCGATGATCCACCAACCCGGAGAGCAGCTTCATTCGGTCATTTCTCCATGGCCATTCATGAAATGGGGAATGGATATCGTCGGCCCTCTACCATCGGCCCCAGGTAAAGCTAAATTCATTCTGTTTATGACTGACTATATCTCNATATCGGACAACATCTAAATCCAGTACAGGAGCAACCCCATTTTCCCTAGTGTATGGATCTGAAAGCCCTAATTCCGGTCGAAGTAGGGGAACCAAGCGCAAGGTTCCAACATACATCGGAAGAATCGAACTATGAGGCAATGAATACTAGCCTCGAATTATTAGATGAAAAACGAGAGGCAACACTGGTTCGAATGGCTGCACAAAAACAACGAATCGAAAGTTACTACAACAGAAGAACCAACCTCCGCCATTTCAAGGCTGGGGACTTGGTCCTAAGGAAGGTCACCGTTAACACTCGAGATCCTAATGAAGGGAAGCTCGGCCCAAATTGGGAAGGACCCTATCAAGTCCTCGATATAGTCGGGAAAGGGTCTTATAAACTTGGAGCAACAGATGGAAAACCGTTACCAAACAATTGGAACATATCGCTTCTCAAACGATATTACTGTTAAGGTATGATTTGCTCCTCTATCGTCTATATACATACATTCGACACTAACTCATTGCAGGAATTCGACGAAAAAATCAATACCTCTGGTTTCAAAAGCACGCGTTGTACTCTTTTTTCCTCAAGTTCGGCTTTTATCCCAAATGGGTTTTTCCGACAAGGTTTTTAAACGAGACAACAACTATGTGCTACTCGGGGACAAATCAATAGTATCCGAGGCTCCTTCATAATCAACCTCGAATACTGGGGGGCTACCAAGCGAATAAATCAAGTCCGGCACATGAAAGTTATTCCATGTCAAATTCATGACAAACAGGGTCTCGATAGGGAAAAGTGTAAGGGCCAAATAGTCAAAACGAACCATGCCCACGTAGTTTCGCTCGGACTCTGGCACAAGATACAAACACATGTGTAATGACTTATAAATGAGAACTTCTTTTTCAGATATCTCACACTTTGAAAAGATTTTCCTGCTTCATGATTCAAACGGGCTTAACTAAGGGCTATCTTACTTCGAGTTCGAGCAATCACTCACTCGATCATAAAAGGCCTACGGGCTAAGATATTCTAAGTTCGAGTTCGAAACAATCACTCACTCAAATTAAAGCCTAAGGGCTATCTTACTTCGAGTTCGAGCAATCACTCACTCGGTCATAAAAAGCCTACGGGCTAAGATATTCTGAGTTCGAGTTCGAAACAACCACTCTCTCAATTATTAAAAGCCTAAGGGCTATCTTACTTCGAGTTCGAAACAATAACTCGCTCAATTATTAAAAGCCTACGGGCTGAGATATTCTGAGTTCGAGTTCGAAACGATCACTCACTCAAATTAAAGCCTAAGGGCTATCTTACTTCGAGTTCGAGCAATCACTCACTCGGTCATAAAAGGACTACGGGCTAAGATATTCTGAGTTCGAGTTCGAAACGATCACTCACTCAAATTAAAGCCTAAGGGCTATCTTACTTCGAGTTCGAGCAATCACTCACTCGGTCATAAAAGGACTACGGGCTAAGATATTCTGAGTTCGAGTTTGAAACAATCACTCACTCAAATTAAAGGCTACGAAGGCCGAATTCGATGAAATCACCTAAATCCTCATAAAAACATCCGCAAGACATAAATGAAATCTTCACGAAGCACGGCAGTAAAAGAAAAAGATATTTGTATAGATGTACAAGAGTGGTTTACACAAATAAATGCAACATAGAAGAAGCTAAGGGCTAAGTTTCTGGGTAGGGGTGTACATGGACCGGGTTGGTTCGGTTTTTATTAAAACCAAACCAAACCAACTATATCGGTTTGGATTGGTTCGATTTTGTCGGATTTTTCGAGTTTTTCGGGTTTTGTTTACATGAATAATATGTCAATCTTACTTTGTTAAATTTTTGATAAGTAAATATATGTTTAATAAAAATTAAAAAAATTGACAAACATATGATCTATTAAAATATTCTTATGGGAGAATTTTCTTAGTAACACATGATAATATTTTTTTAGTTGCGTGACAATAAATTTTCGTTGATGTAGACTTTCAAAGTTAACCGAATTTAATAATTAAATATAAAACATAATACGATACCTAAGTAATAATGTATGTTCTATTTAATTTTCAATTTTCAAAATACCACTTCAAATTCGAAAAAGATATAAGAACCTAATAGATCTTGACATATGAATATGAAAAAACAAAGAGATCGACGCATTTCAATAACACTTGATAAGAAAGTGATCATACAACACATTATTTAAAGTTAATAAAAATGGAGCACTTCATATTCTATTAAATATTACTTCCCATAAGAGAATCCCAAATATCTATAGAAATTATTTAAAGAAAATTCTATATAAATCCTTATAAATATATATAAAAATTATATATTTATATGTCAGGTTGGTTCGGGTTTTCTTATTTAATACCAAACCAAATCAAACCAAACCTCGTCGGGTTTTTTAATCGGTTTGGTTTGACTTTTCGGTTTGGTGCAGTTTTCCGATTCGGTTTGTACACCCCTACTTCTGGGTTATCATCGAGAGCGGTCTCTTCTCCACCGGGCTCCTCCCATCTTCAGACCCGCTCTTGCTACCATCATCATCATCATCATCATCGCCATCAGAAGCCAAGGCTTCACCTTCAGCTTCGAGCTCTTTAGCCCTCTTTATCTCTTCAGCAAGGTCGAAACCTCGAGCGTGTATCTCCTCGAGGGTCTCCCTCCGAGACCGACACTTAGCAAGTTCGGCAACCCAATGTGCTCGAGTGTCGGTAGTATCCGCTGCCTCTCTTGCATCCATCTGAGCAGCCCCGACATCAGCCCGATACACGGCAATGGACTTGTCCTCCATGACTTTCGATGACTCAACCTCCGCCTTGGCCTCAGCAAGCCGTGTTTCAAGTTCCTCGATCCTCTTGGCCTGAGCCGAACCCTTTTGCTTGATGCTTCAAAGCTGAACATCGGCCGATAAAAATTTGGCCAAGATGGTCTCTTTTTCTGCAGCCAGGCGGTCGATAGTCTTCTTCCACCGGTTATATTCAGCCTTGATTTGATCGACTTCTTCCCGAAGCAACCCGATCTTTTCAACCTTTTGCTGCAGCTGAGATAACGAAGGGTTAGCTTCCACAGTTGGGTCAAACCCATACTCTATCAGAACGAGGCTCACCTGCTTATCTAGTTCGACCTTTTCTTCACGAGCCTTAGCCAAAACTGCTTGGAGGTCCTTTATAGCCTCGTCCTTTTGGCTGCAAAGAAGCCGCAGGGCATCTCTCTCCCCCGAGACCTTCTGAAGCTCGACCTCACACTGGCTGAGGTCGACTCGAAACCTTCTAATGGCCTACACAGTAGGGAAAAACATAAGTCAAGTTTGGAAAAGAACGAAGAAACCAAGCACAGTAAAATCATTACCCGAGAAATGAAACGCTGGGCCTCTTCTAGGAGAAGAGAAGCGTCACCAATGTCGGAGGAATCATCGACTCCAGTAAAGCAATCCCGAAAAGGGTCCCCTACACTAGAGTCTCCACCCATATCGGGGGTCTTCAATTCTCGAGCTTCCTTTAACGCCTCCTCAGAAAAGGTTGGAAGAGAAGGCAAATGGCCCACTATCATAGTCCCAAGCGAATCTCTCAGGATGCTCTGATCCAGACTCGGGGTATCGGAACCGACCCCGACCGATATAGCCACCATCTCGATAGTTTTCGCAGATCGGATCACCAAAGTTGAGGCATCATCATCTTCTTTTTCTTCTCTCAGTCGTTGGACCGAGTCCGTCGAAAGAGTGATTGCCTTCCTCCTCACCCTTCGAGTTTTGGGCTTGGGGTCCTCTGACCGAGAGACAACTTTTTGCTTCTTATCTTTCCCCGGTTCCGGGACCGGGGACTTGGTTCCTTCCTCACCACTCAAAGACCTCAAAACGGCATCCTTGGTTACACCTGCATGAAAGGAAATCGGTAACGAATGGAGCATAAAAAACATTTTGAAGAACACAAGAAGTGACCCTTACCGTGATTCTTAGCCTCTCATCTACCTTTTGCCAAATCACGCCAAGCGCGTTCGACATAAGAGAAAGTCGAGGCTAACTTCCGAACCCAATCCTCGAGGTCGGGTACCGCTTGTGGCATCCAAGAGGCAATTGTATATCGGAGAAAGACATCAGATAAAATCGGAGAAAGACACGAAAAGCAACGTCTTATGAAAACCACTTACGGTCGAAATTCCATTCCTCGGGGAACGTCATCTTCTCTTCCGGAATGAGGTCACAAGTCCTCACCCGGATATAACGGCCTATCCAACACCGATCCTTGTCTTCATCGATGCTCGACATCAAAGCCTTCGATGCCCGACGATGAAGCCTGATTAGTCCTCGAAAGATTTGAGGCCGATACAATCGTATGAGGTGATTCAGGGAAAAATCCAGCCCCCCGACCTTGTTGGAGAAGAAGCGAAGTAAGGTTACTATACGTCATAGAGAAGGATGAATTTGACAGAGAGTGACCTGATCTTTGACCTGATAGCTTTTTCAAAGATCAATGATCACTGGGTCGACGGGACCCGACGTGAAGGGGTAAGTGTAAACACTTAAAAACCCCTCCACATGAGTGATGACGCTCTCTTCGGGAGAGGGAATTTGCAACACAACCTCGGAACCCCAGTTGCAGTCTTTCCTCACAGCCTCGAGATGACCCTCCGTTATCGAGCACATGTACATTGACACATGCTCACATCGACCCGGAACCGACGAAGGATTCTTAACCTTAAAATTGATCTTCAGAGTACACGGGCCAGGAACATACTCATGGGGAGGCGGCTCCACCGGCGCCTTATCGCCGGACGTCCGTGAAGAAGAAGCTTTCTCCTTCTGAGGTACAATTTTCGAAGTTTTTGCCATTGATGTAAGAGAATGAAAAGCGAAGGAAGATGAAAGGTTGATGGTGCCAAATACTGATGAAGGTGGCTCTACAAGCGGTAAAATAGAGGCGGAAAGAGTAAGAAATTTTGGGAGATTGAAGATGTAAAAGTGGTAAATGATAAATGGAAGGGCTATTTAAAGGTTTATACCGTGGCGGTTCAGTATCAACGGTGACCGACCACCGTCTGACGTGCATTAAATACCTTGAAAGACTAAATCAACGGGACAACTATCACATACGTCACGATCGAGCCCAGTGAAAACGTCAGCTTATAATCCGATCGAGCCGTCGAAAATCATATCGTTTCTCACCACATTCTTTCTGAGAAACGAGGGGACTATCTCTATACGGTCGAAATAGATTTCGGCCTCCGTACGTTTGATCGAGTTCGAATGGTAAGCGATCGAAGTGAGAGCCCGAGACGAGTTTCAAGGATAGTGTGTACAAGCCTTGAGCTCCAACACCGATCGAGGAATCGGCTCGGTATCATTGTCAAGCCCATGACCAAACCGGACCGCAAGGCAAAGAGAAGGTTGTCGTAAATGCACAGGCCGATTGACACTCACCCCGAATGTCGAACTCGAACTCAAGGCCGAGGGCTCGACCCAATACCGAGCTCGAGCCAGTATCGAGCTCGCAGACAGGAGTCGTTGCAACCGTACTAGGGGAGAGAATCTTGGCAGGAATCAAGGAAGGGACAATTCATCATGGGTTCTCCATTATATATTTTTTTTTTGTAAATAATAGTAAGATCCTTTTACTATAAAGGGAAAAATCCTTGTAAACACGGGGACACATTGGAAGAAAAGACTACTTCTGTTTATTGAAGAATAAACTTCTTAAGCTTGTTTTTTTACTCAACATACTCATTCTCCCAGTTCAATAATTTATATCTAATTTCTACAGCCAAGAATTCGAACATTTTCATTTTTGCATACGATTTATGTCAGGCTATATCGCATATCCTTAGAACTACTTATAAATTCAACTATATCCGATTTTTCGGATAAACAATACTATTAAAATGCAATGTCTCTTTTTTTTTTTCAGCTGCCCTTTTTGGTCGCCTTCAATAAGTTGACATTCTTTTTGTACAAGGATTTAATATAATTTTCTCTACAACTTGAATATTTTCTAAAAATAACTTAAGCCCTAGAACTAACTGCTTTCAATTTTTGGGGCATTAAAATTTTGGGAGACTAAAAATAAATGTTTTATTTGCTTGGCCCTAGAGCCGTCCCTGATTGGAGGTCAACGATTGCGGTCAACTATCAACATCACCCTAGCTAACTACTATGAATTGACAAACATTATAGTATTGCTTTTCTTAGTATTTTGTATTTAATATTAAAAACTTGTATTAATAGCATGTTTGGCTAACTTACAAAAATCAGCTTATTTTAAGAATTTTTTTTTTCTTAAAAGTACTTTTGAAGTGAAAAGCAGTTTGTGTTTGGCTAATTATTTTGAAAAACACTTCTGAGAAGTAATTAGTGTTTGACCAAACTTTTAAAAACTGCTTCTAAGTGTATTTTTCTCAAAAGTGTTTTTAAAAAAATGTACTTTTGGAAATAAGTTATTTTTTCTACTTTTTCAAATCTGCTTCTGCTTCTCTTCTAAAACACTATTGTTTCTTTCAAAAGTTTAACCAAACACTTCAACTTAAAAAAAAAAAAAATGATTATAGGATTGCAAAAGCTTAACCAACCGAAGTCTACTTTTTCCTCTTGTAAACGCGAAGTACTTTCTTTTGTTTTTTTCTTCTACAAAAAGTTATACTCCTAATAGACACATTCCAGAACAATATTCAATGACCAAGTTCATTGATTTTAGAAAACATAATCTAACATTAAAAAACATAACGAGGTACCGCAGCTTCATCAATTCTATTAACGAATTTGATGTTGCTATGATATTGATGATAATGGCGAATCAGTTCATTTCTTTTACTCCTTCCTTTGTGAATTTGTACTTTTATTCCTAGCAATATGTGTTGACCAAATTAAGCCTTGAAATTCATATTGCCTTGATGAGTTGTCAAGTTATAAAAACGATAATCAAGGGTTTATCCCTATTTGCTTCCCAAACTACAGTTTTCCTAGTGTTCTTGTAAAATATGTCTGTTACATATATATTATAAACCATGTGTTTTGTTAAAATATTCTTTATGAAATAAATGTTTATTTATTTAATTCAATAAAATTTTATTTTAAATGATCATGTATTTTTCTGTGTGACCTTTGCTTTATATAAAAGATGATTTAGTGTATAGAGTTTAGCTTATACATGAAAGATTAAATCATCGGTTCTTATAAGTCATAAAGTTTATGATCACAATCTAATGATTGAATTTGACAAATCATCGGAATGGTTGTAGCATAAGATTAAATATAATTTATCTTGATTATGAGACTGGTTTAGTTCTAGCTTCTTGTGCTAGTACATTTTGTATGTATTGAACGGATCAAGACTTAATTAAATATTTATCTAATCCATTCAATGTACTTATATTCTTAATCTTTATATAATTATTATTAGTTTTGTGTGTTATTTTTTTCGATTTATTAAAAGCGAGATTCTTTCATGGGTCAATAAGCCTGGTAAATTGGACAAAGTAATATACATTGGCGAATAATAATTAGTTGATAGAATCCTTGTCTCGATTTTGAGATTGATGATACTCCTTTATGGAAGCTTATAAGTTTTTATGTGTAAACTCGACATGTGGATTTTATATCCGACACACGAAATAAGTTAAGCGAAAGTCTAAAGGAAGTAATCAATAAATTAAATGTCAGTAGTTTAATTTGATTGATTAGCATTTGAATCTTAACATGAGGAATTAAATAAGGGTTTTTGAAAAAAAATTCGAAATTGAACTAAGGAGTGCAATTACGAATTTTAAGTGAAATAATTCGTAATCTTATTATGGTAGATATCAATTTCGAAAATTCGAAATTAATTCCATAATAGAGAGCATTGTTAATAAAATTTTGTGGCCCTTATTGTGCCTAAATAATATCCCCTCCACCCCCACCCCTCCCCCAATTTAAATTTATGTGAACCTATTTGACTGGACACAGAGTTTAAGAAAACAAAAGACTTGAATTTGTGGTATAAAATGAGTCACATATATTTTGTGTGGCTATACACCGTTGCATAAAGGTAAATTATTTCCAAATACTACTAGAAAACTGCGAAAAACCGTCCAGGAATACCGATCGAAATCGGTCGGAAAACTAAAAAAACTGACCGATTTTCGGGAGACTTTAATCCGTCGAAATAAGGCTGGTCGATAATAAATAGCGACCGAAGTCGGTCGTAATTTCTGACCGATTTCGGTTGGTCAATTAAATTTCACAAACGACCAAAAAAGAAAAACTCTGCTGAAAAAATCGACCGAAGTCGGTTCGTATTTTCTGACCGAAGTCAGACGGTATTTTTAATTATGTAATTAGAAAATGCACCGTCTGAAAATCAAATCGGGGTCTGCACCGTGGCAAGATACTATTCTATCACTAAACCATTGGCACATTTTGGTTTAAGACTTTCTTTTATTTTATTTGTACTCTTTAATTGTATTTTCGCGTGAAAATAACTGACCGATTTCGATCGATTTTATTAAAAAAAATAAAATTACCGACCGAAGTCGGTTGGTTTTTTAAAATGACTGGCCGATTTCGGTCCCTTTTTTGAATAGTAATTTTAATTTATTTTAAATAAAAAACCGACCAACTTATCGGTTTCTTAAAAATAAATTTGGCGGGACGCAAAAATAGTTTCCCGTATTTTTGCGTAAAAAAAAACCGACCGAAGTTGGTCGGTTTCGTAAAAAGAAATTGAAACTTTTTGTCGGTCGGGCGCAGTTTGTTTTGGCCGAATTTCTAGTAGTGAAATATGAAAAGGGATCATTCTTTTTACACGAACTAAAAAAGAAAGAGGTCCACATAAATTGAAACGGATAGAGTAGGAAATAAAGGAAACCTTTCCTTGATGGAAAATATAACTCAACAAGTCTTGAAAAAGGGTTCTCACCCAAAAAAACGTGTCTATATATACATGGGTTTTTCCTCCATAGGGTTGTCCCTTTTTTTTTTAAATTTGTAGTGTGGTTTTCCTTGAAATTTCGCTCACACAAAGTTAGCTCTTTTCGGATATTATTTGGGTAACACGGTAGAAAACTACGAGATGCTTTGGAGGTCGTGATCGTACTATTGATGGCGTTCTGATCGAGTTACTCTGGTACTGGAGACCAACGGAATAGAAGTACTTACTTCACGCTTCAAGAGGTAACTCGAATAGACTATATATATACTAATTTTTTAATACACACGTAAATTCGATACCGAAATTGCTTATGCTGCGTTATATAATCCAACAATGCCTACGTAATATTTGGAAGAGCTACCAGGTCTGAAGAAACCAAGCTCAAAGAGAAGTAATTGTTTGGGAAAATGAAAGAATTTCATTCGCGGAATGGTGTTCCCCCGAGACAGAGATTAATGTCGAGACTGAAGCATAAAAAGAGCACAAAGAGTAGTAGAAATGAATGATTGTTCTTCATTTCCATGGCTACACAATTTGTTAGTAAAGCAGATGATGGCTGAAAGAATAAGAAGAAATAAGGAGAGTACCCGGGGAAGTCTTGATGGAAGGAGATTTTTCTTTCTTTGGAGTCAATGAAAGTAGTCAAACAAGTTTATTTTTCTTATTCCTAATGTATGTTGATATTTGTTATTCCTAACATATATATTGACGTTTCTTATTCCTACCATATGTTGATTGTTCAAAATAGGTGGAAAAATTATCTCTTCAGCCTTTACATAGACGCAGTTCATTCTACTGAGTGGTTGTGAAATTAGTACAAATTGTATTTATTTTGGAACAAATTATTTACAAGTCCTTACGGACTGATGGATGGACGCCTTCCGGACAGATCGTCAAAATTTTAGTAAAAATTATATCATAACTTTTGTACCGGGTAAAATCGGTTTATATTAAATGTTCGTATGATAGCATGACACGTGGAACCGGAGGCAGATGAAAGATGAAGCGAGTAGAAACCAGGTCCGAGGACAACAACTTCAGTTGGAACCGGAAAGATCCCGAACGAAACATAGTCAACAGAAGCAAATGAATGTTTGTAACCAGATGGCATTTAATGAAGAATATTTCTCAGTATTAAATAACACAGTCGTTGCAGAGAATTTTGGCATTCATGGTCTGCCGTTACATATTCATCAATCACCCCTATTATTTTCATTTAAGAAGGGTTTGATCCTAAGACCTTGTTCCCTAGGTATAGCTATAAATAGTAGCTTCAACGACCATTGTAAGACAGAAAATTCTAACAAACTTATGCTACACATTATTCCAAGCTGAATAATACTTTATTTTCTGTTTAATGTTATCCTTATTGCTGCCTTCGGAAGCCTTGCTCCGGAACCAAGCTGTCTGCTACTTTATCTCAATTTCAATGCTAAGTCTTGCATTTTATTTAATTTATTTATCATTTTGGGATTAAATCGATTCGTTTGTCTATAAACCACGCTATAAATTCAACTGTATCGTTTTACGGGTAAACAGTTTGTCACCCACTGTGGGGTTTAGACGGCTGCGTAATTGAATTGATCCTTGCATCTATGACTAATTTGTTTGATTCTTTGTTTCCTAGCAAATATTGTAAAAGATGGCAGCTAACGATGTCAACATCGCGCACAACGTTGAGGTACAAGAAAATTTTCCTCAACACGAGGATTCGATCAGTGACACCCGAGGTATTTACTAAAGAGTTAAACCCGAGGAGCTCCCACGCCTCCCGAAAATTGAAAGAAAGCCCGCTTGAGTTCCAAGAAACAACATGGGCAGATGTCCATAACCGTTACGACTCAAAGAAAAGAATAGAAGATGATCAGCTCGGGTCCCCGGCGTCAACTAAGGGTTAGGATCAAGAAAAGAACAGGGATAAATCGAAGGATGATTTTGACGCAGATCGGTGATCTTTTAAGGGCCGGTATTTTCCCTACAAAAGGGTCGAAGGACGCGGCAGCAGAGGGTTCTGGTCGGCAGATAGGTTCGCTCCCGATAGAAGAACTGACCGCGGCCGGAATAACAGGTCACTGCAAGATAAAGAGGTATCGGGTTCCCAAGATTCCACCTATCCCAAGTTGTTGGAGTATAATTGCAATGTCATCATAGTGGAGCTGGTCTTGGCAATGAGAAACATCAAGAAAGCGCGATTCCCGAGGCCAATGAGGTCCAATTCCAGTAAGAGAGATCCTAATTTATGGTGCGAATATCATAGGACTACTGGCCACCGGACTGGGGACTGTCGACATTTGCGCGAGGAGGTAGCAATGCTATTGAAAAACGGCCATCTTAGAAAATTCCTAAGCGACCGTGCCAAGAACAATTACGGCTGCAGCCGGGATAACGCAGAGCCCTCCAAGGCAGGGGAAGACCCTCCCCGACTAACTATCAATAGTGTAACCTTTTCGGCAAAAAAAAGACAAAGGTATCGGTGACTCATAGCAAGAGACTCTAGGAAGTCATTGAGGATGACATCACCTTCACAGAAGAGGACGCCGACTGACTTCTACTGCCGCACAATGATGCCATGGTAATTTCTCTTAACGTTTTAGATTTCAAGATTAAATGTGTTTTGGTTGACTCAGGAAGTTCAGCCAACATCATTCAATAGAGAGTGCTGGAACAAGCCAAGCTAACTGGAAGCATCGTTCTAGCAACAAAACTCCTCACCGGGTTCAACTTAGCAAGTGTGACAACCCGATGGGATATCTTGCTGCCCACAAATGCCGAAGGGGTCATGAAGACTACCTTATTTGAAGTAGTAGACGACGACATGGGATACAACATAATTCTTGGCAGACCATGGATACACGAGATGAAGGCTGTACCATCAACCTATCACCAACTTCTAAAATTCCCAGCTCCAGAGGGAATCAAACAAATAAGAGGAGATCAACTAGCAGCAACGGAGATGAATGCGGTCTCGGTTACTAGCAGTAAAGGAAAGGAACACGTGACATAGCAATTACATGAACCGACGTCTTCTCCTGAGCCAAAAGGAGATGACAAAGGGGAGGAGCCGTCAGAATTCCACCAGGTACCAAGATATTTACAGGTACCAGAAGAAACGAACGCGACCAAGTCCACGATGTAAGAACTCGAACAAGTGGCATTGTTCGAGAAGTTTCTAGAGAGGATGTTTCATTTGAGGACATGACTAAACCCAGAGCTCAGGTCAGGATTTATTGAATTTCTTAAAACTAACATTGATTGTTTTGCATGATCGCACGCGGATATGACAGGTATCCCGCTAGTGGTGGCCGTGCACAAGCTAAGCCTGGACCCAAGCATTCTGCCGGTAAGGCAAAAGAAATGCCCAATTGACGAGGTCATAAACATGTTTGTTAAAGAAGAGGTAACTCGATTGCTCGATATTGGTTCAATCCGGAAGGTAAAGTATCCCGACTGGCTAGCTAATGTAGTAGTAGTTCCGAAAAAGAATAATATATTCCGTATGTGCATAGATTATAAGTATTTGAATAAGGCGTGCCTGAAAAACTCGTTCCCACTGCCAAACATTGATCAAATGATTGATGCAACGACCGAATAATAGTGGATGAGTTTCCTCGATGCCTATTCTGGGTACAATCAAATTAAGATGAAGCCGTAAGATCAGGAAAAAACTTCGTTCATTACGAACTTTGGCACATATTGCTACAATATGATGTCCTTCGGGCTTAAAAACATCGGAGCCACTTATTAGAGGCTCGTGAACGAAATGTTTGAAAATCAAATATGGAAAACAATGAAAGTGTACATAGATGATATGTTGGTTAAGTCTTTGAATGCATGTGACCATTTAAAACACCTCTAGAAAACCTTCGATATCCTAAGAAAATATAACATGAAGCTTAACCCCGAAAAGTGTGCGTTCAGAGTGAGTTCTGGTAAAGTTTTGGGTTTCCTGGTGTCACAAAGGGGGATAAAAGTCAATCCGAACAAAATTAAAGCCATCGAGGACATTCCAGACCAGCCGATAAACGTGAAAGAAATCCAAAGACTAACCGGAAGACTGGCCGCTCTAAGCAGGTTCATCTCTCGGTCTTCCAAAAAATGTCATCACTTCTTCTCACTTTCGAAGAACAACAACAACTTCGAGTGGACTCCAGGATGCCAACAGGCTTTAAAAGACCTGAAACGATATCTATCGATCCCTCCGATACTATCAAAATCGGAGGAAGGTGAACAACTACTAATATGCTTAGCGGTAAGTGCTATTCTAGTCCGGGAGGACGAAGGTACGCAATCTCCTATCTATTATATTAGAAATATTTTATCAGGAGAGGAAACTCATTATCCGCACCTCGATAAATTGGCCTTAGCCCTCGTAGTCGCCGCTCGAATGCTTAGGCCTTATTTTCAATGCCACCTGATAGTCGTGGTGACAAATTTTCCCCTACCGAATGTCCTTCACAAACCTGAGTTGTCAGGTCGACTGACCAAATGGGCAGTTTAAATTAGTGATTTTGATATTGAATATAAGCCCAGGACTGCGATCAAATCATAAGTTTTGACCGACTTTGTGGCCGATTGTAGTCTCGGGCTACTGCCTTTGTCCACAAAAGAAGCGGTGATGGTGTCGGAAATGACATTAGGAGTTTGGACCTTGTTCATGAACAGAGCTTCCAACGTGAAAGGGTCCGAGCTCGGGGTGGTCTTAATCACACCCTCGGGAGAAGTCCTGAGGCAGGCTATAAAAATTGTTCCCTTAACTAACAATGAAGTCGAGTATGAGGCTTTGATTGCAGGACTTGAACTGGCCTGGGGACTAGACTCCAAGGTCATTGAAATCAAATACGATTCCCAACTAGTGGTAATTCAAATATATAGAGTCTTCGACGCCAAAGAGGAGCGCATGCAGCAATATGTGCTTAAGGTTCAAATTTTGCTCGCGCGGTTCAGGGAATGGTCAATCACCCATATCCCGAGAGAAAACAATGCAGAAGCGGATGCAATAGCCAATTTGGGATCGTCCATGGAAATGAAGGGTTCGGATTCTGGTACCGTCGTTCAGCTCATGCATTCGGTACTGGATGTGGACAGCTATTATGAAGTAAATATAACCAACCTAGTCTGGGACTGGAGGAGTGAGATCATCGACTACCTTGAGTATGACAAGCTGCCCGAAAACTCGAAGGCATCCCGAGCACTCCGCACCAAAGCAGCTCGTTACAACTTCTGGGGAGGACAGTTATACAGAAGGTCATTCCAAGGCCCGTTGGCTCGATGCTTAGGAGCCTCCGAGGCTAATTACGTCATGAGAGAGGTTCACGAGGGAATTTGCAAAAATCAATCAGGCGCAGATTTGTCGGTGTTAAAATTAGTTAGGGAAGGATACTACTGGCCCAGATGGAACAAGACGCTAAGGCATTCGTTTAGAAATGCGACAAGTGTCAACGCCATGCACCGTTAGTGCACCAATCGGTTGAACTGCTGCATTCGTTATTATCCCTATGGCCATTCATAAAATGTGGGATGGATATAGTCGGGCCGCTGCCAGCGGCTCCCGGGAAGGTAAGATTTCTTTTAATTTTAATTGATTATTTCACTAAGTGGGTTGAAGAAGATCCTTACCAGAAAATTGACGAACACGGAGTAGGCGATTTCCTACGAAAAACATAATTTGCCAGTTCGAAATACCGAAGGAGATTGCCTGCGACAACGGGCCACAGTTCATAGGCTCAAAGGTCACAAAATTCCTTGAAGACTTGAAAATTAAAAGAATCACATTTTCTCCATTCCATCCAAGCGCAATTGGGCAAGCGGAATCAACCAATAAGGTGATTATTCAAAACCTCAAAAGAAAGGTTGGAAGCAGCCAAGAGGAAGTGGCCCAAAAAGTTACCGGGAGTGTTATGGGCATACCAGACAACGGCCAAGTCGGGCATGGGAGAGACACATTTATCTCCCGTATATGGTACAGAAGCTCTGATCCCGGTGAAAGTAGGAGAACCGACCTTGCGATACTTCCGGGCAGACGAAGAAACAAACAGCGAAGCATTGCTTGTCAAATTGGAATCCTCAAAGGAGCCCCAATACTTCCAGTCATTCACTAGTAGAATCCTCAAAGGAGCCCCAAGACTTCCAGTGTTCCAATTCGTATTCTTCGCATTTGAACACG
>AWOL01S0072048.1:0-20484 GCA_000715115.1 Nicotiana otophora | reverse complement strand
GGGGGGAGGGGGGGAATAGTATGAGAATACGACAACCTAATTTCCACGGAAACTGGGACTATGAAATCTGAGAACAAATATGCCTCATCGGGACCGGGGACACAGCTAGCCCTGTAGAAACAAATTGTACAGAATAGCCACATGTATTGGCAATTTATTTTCTTTTAGCACTCAACTGCTTATGTACTTTTGAAGATAGAAGGAATAAAATGAAGTCCTTTTATTTTTATCTTGTTTATTGTCCAAACGATGAGTTGATTTTATCATTTGAAAGTTAACTAAGTACTTCAAATGCTAGTGCCGGAATGAACAAGAGATGTCCTCTTTAAGAGCACTGTAAACATAAGAGGGCCCTCTCTTATGAAATCCTCACAGTAAAAGGTTAGTTCCGGAAGAGTTTATCCCCGAAATCCAAATGATATTGGGAAACAATGCACCCGAAGCCCTACATAATTCGATGCAAAAAGACTTTGTGCAATGCTTAAATGAAAAGCACTTTTAATTATTAAACGTGCCAAGCAGCACAAGTACAAAAATACAAAAGGCAACAAAGGAAAAGAAAGCAAAAAAACTAAACTACGTCGCCACCGGAACCCCGGGGAAGAGAAGTATCTATGCCCCTGAGAGATGTAGGAGGATCTGCCGCACACAGGATCTTGGACTTCCTCATCATTCTCTTCAAGGTCCTCCTCGGTTCACGAAGAATCGGAACCGGTGATAGAAGAATCAGTTGCATCAGGCTGAGATGGGAGGCATTCTCAAGTAGTTAACTTCAGCGTTCAGGCCTTGCAATCTCATCATCAATATCAATGACACCCACTTTGGCCTCTTCCAAAGTTTTCATCCTCATATGATACATAGAACGTGTTTCTTCAATAATGACGGAATTCGCTCGGCGCTGAAGTTCTAATTTAAGCCTATCAACCTCGGTCAGAAGGCCATCCTGCTCTGATCTCGTGGCGCTAAAGCTAAGATCAAGCTCACAGATAGTGGTTTTATGAACCTTATTATTTTCCATGATCTTGTTATACCTATCCTCTATCTGGGCACGCTTCTCTTCATCAGCAGCAGCCTTGGAATTCAAGGCTGCCTCCAAGCTATTCACTATTCAAGGCTGTATCTTATCAAGCGTCAGAAACTATTCAGAAGCGTTCAGAAAATTTTCCGCCAAGAAAGGAATCTTCACCAACTTCCCGGTGACACAAAGATGTGCCACAAGAAAGTATGAGGATTATTTGTATAGGATAAAATCATTTTATATTAAATGTTCATATGATAGCGTGACATGTGGAATCGAAGGCACATGGAAGATGAAGCGAGTAGAAATCAGGTCCGAGGACAACAACTTCAGTTGGCACCAGGAAGATCCCGAACGGAACACAGTCAACGGAAGCAAATGAATGTTTGTCAGCAGATTACATTTAATGAAGAATATTCTCTAGTATTAAATAATACATCTGTTGCAGAGAATTGTAGCATTCATGGCCTACCGTTACATATTCATCAATGACCCACATTATTGTCATTTAAGAGGGGCTTGATCCGAGGACCTTGTTCCCTAGGTATAGTTATAAATATTGGTTTCAACAACCATTGTAAGACACGAAAAATTCTGACAAACTTATGCTACACATTATTCCACGCTGAATAATACTTTATTTTTTGTCTAATGTTATCCTTATTGCTGCCTTCGAAAGCTTTTCTCC
This sequence comes from Nicotiana otophora, assembly GCA_000715115.1. NCBI lineage: Eukaryota > Viridiplantae > Streptophyta > Magnoliopsida > Solanales > Solanaceae > Nicotiana > Nicotiana otophora. The sequence goes on along the minus strand of AWOL01S0072048.1, from coordinate 18,778 downwards.
CAGAACCAAGTTGTCTGCTATTTTATCTCGATTTCAACACTACGTTTTGCATTTTATTTAATTTATTTATCATTTTGGGATCAGATCGATTCGCTTGTCTGTAAATCACGCTATAAATTTAACTGTACCGTTTTATGGGTAAACAACTTTGGCATAAATTATTTAAACATCCTAACGGGCCATTGGAACTTGCTCACAAATTTCACCAAAATCTTTTGTTTCAGAATTGATCCAAATCAAATTTCAAATGACTCCACGTTTGATATCCAACCTTCTAATACTTAGTATAACAGTTTTCATTGGTTAGTTGAGATCAATAGACTCATATTGTCTTCTTCAACAATTAAGCTCAACAAAATCCAAAAACGATATTCTTCAAGTTTCTTCAACCAAATCAATTCAAATTGACTACAAATAAGCAATGGGTGCTCAGTACATATGAAGAAAATGAGGAAGGAGGAGACGAAGAAGAAAAAGCAAGAGGGGGAGAAGGAGTTCTAGCACATGATGTATAAAATTTTGTGAAATCAGGACAAAAGTTAAAAGTCACTTCTTAAAAAGGATTTCCGATGAATTTCATGCTCTCCACTCAGAAGTTCTTCGTTCGCAAACCTCGATTGGAAAATTAGAAGGACTTTCGACTATGACAGAATTTTTATACTTTGTTGAATATAGATCAGAAAAAATGCTTGAAATGAATTGCTAAAAGCAAGAAAATCAAATAATTGGGTGCTCAAAGTTGATTAGTTGGAATCGCATAATATATATAATTATCATATTCAAAAATGTTTCCCAATGTTCTTTGCTCAAATAGCCAGCAATAGATTCATTTTCTACCTTTTTCATTTACAGATTAAAATGGGAGTTCTTTGCTTTAGGGATAGCAATAGACTCATCAAAGAAGGAAACCATCATTCTTTTGGCAGGAAATGCTTCCTTTTTAAATGGGTCATATACACATTTGAATAAATAAGGCGGTTACGAATACGGATACAAGAAGATTATGCAAAAAAAACCAAAAAAGAAGTTGAACCAATTACAAGCATGGTCAAGAGGATGATGTTGAACTCAACAAAAATTGAGTAAGGTTACTAAATAGTACTCCCTCCGTTTCAAATTAGATGAGTTACTTTCCTTTTTTGTCTGTTCTACAATAAATGACATATTTCTAAATTTGGAAATATTTCAACTTTAAACTCTTCATTCTACCCATTTTACCCTTAATGAGAAACTTTTATAGCCACACAAATATCATGGCCCCATAAATCTTTTAAGACCACAAGTTTCAAAAGTCTTCTTCTTTTTTCTTAAACTCCGTACCGAGTCAAAGTATTATCAGCCCAAGTGAAGTTTTGTTTTGAAGATTGACAAAGGAAGCTCAGGCATGAACCAGATCCATCCCCTGTGTACACAGACACGGGCAGATTCGAGCATGAGGAATGCACGTGAAGGAGATAAGCTTAAATTGTTATATTTGATATCTCCTGATCGAAAAGGTTTCATAATTGATAAGGAGAAGGACTCTTTACTCAAAGAGAAAACTATCCAAGATAAGGGAGGAGTTAGAAGTTGAGGATAACTAGAACTCTTCAATCAAGGAAGAGTAGCATTAGAACTCTAGTTGTTTCTTATTCTACTAACTCTATATATTACAGGATGTTCTCATTCTACAGGCACGCACAAAAGCAGAAGCTAAACGTGAGTTGAGAGCAAAATAGCAAGGCATTTTGCAAGCAATTCTTGTGTGATTCAAGTGTGCGAACCTGAAGCTACATGAACCAGATAGAAGAACCAGTTTCAAGTATCTGTCTCTTATTATAGTTCAATTGTAGTAGGTGGTTTTCAAATTGTACCTTTCAGCTTTATCTAGCAGCAATTGTAATAGGTACTCTAAGTATTCAAGTTAGAGTTAACTTGAAGTTGTCGCAACAGTTAGAGGTTGGTTGCCATAACGGGATTAGAGGTAATCCTTATTTACAAAGAGTTTTTGTAAATGCTATTTTGGATCAGTGATTTAGTAAAGTGTTGGAAAAAATCCTACTGAGTAGTAGGTCGTGGTGTTTTCACCTTTTGAATCGGGTGTTTTTCACGTAAAAATACTTGTGTTCTTTACTTTCCGCATTTACTATTTTAGCAAGAGTAGGTTAAAGAACGCTTAGAAAAATCAGGTCTTTCTATAATCAGTGCACGCGAAAACTGGACACCATACAAATCACCCTCCCCCCCGTGTGGCATTGCCATATAAAATATCAATTTGTATCAGAGCAGGTTATCCTTGAAGAGGCTAACACCTTAGGAGAAGATCATGATGAGTGCACCACCTGAAAACTGGGAAGGGCAACCCACTGCTAGGCTACCACTCTTCAACAACCAGTATTACTCTTGGTAGAAAATCAGGATGAGAGATCACATCATAGGATAGGACTATGAGCTATGGTATATTGTCACCGATGTTCCACTGGCTACTTTGAAGAAAAATGTTGAAGGAGAAGATGTGCCAAAAACAAAAGCTGATTGCACTACTGAGGACTTGAAAAAATAGGAGAAGAATGCTAAAGCCAAGAAATGGCTTGTTTGTGGACTAGATCCAGATGAGTATAGCAGAATCCAAAGTTATACCACTGCCAAGGAAATCTGGGACACTCTGCAAGTGGCTCACGAAGGAACACCTCAGGTGAAAAGGTCCAGAGGAACTCTACTGTATTCTCAATATGAGAACTTTACAATGAAGGAAGGAGAAACCATTCAAGAGATGTACACAAGGTTCACTACATTGACAAATGAACTAAAGTCTCTTGGAAGGATTATTTTAGAAGAAGATAGAGTCGAGAAAATATTGACAAGGGTTCTACCTGTTACTTGGGAGAGCAAAATTACTGCTATTCAGGAATCAAAGAACATTGTCGCCCTCCCACTGGATGAATTAATTAGAAATCTCACTGCTTATGAACTTAGGATACAAACCATGAAAATGGATGTACCTAAGAAGGAAAGGAGCCTGGCACTCAGAATCACTGAAGGTTCTGATCTAGAAGATGATGAAATGGCTATGATCACTAAGGATTTCAAGAAGTACTTGAGGAGAGGAAAGGATCCTTCAAGAAGTGGAAGCTATAGTAAATCAAAAGTTCCTGAGAAGCAAACCAATAATGGATGATACAAGTGTGGAAAGACTGATCACCACATAAAAAACTGTCCCCAATGGGAAATTGAATGGAAGAAGGAAAGAGCTGAACGAAGGAACATGTTCAACCCAAGAAAAGCAAAGGATCAACCAAGGCTATGGTCGCTGCTTGGGGAGAAACCTCAGATAAAAGCTCAGATAATGATGATGGGGATGAACAAGCACGTATGGACATTGGAGAATCTGATGAAGAAACTGAGGTAAGTGTAATTCATCTCAAAGACAAGATTAAATTGATGTCTAAAGAAAGGTTATCTGAGTTACTTCTAGAACTAATTGATGAATATGAGGATGTAAACAATGAAAAGGAATAGTTGTCTAAAGAATGTGTAATTTTGAAGGCTAAGAGCAAAAATCTGGAACTTAGGGTTAGTGAAATTATAAGTAAAAATATTGTTTTAAAGAATCAGGTTCATGCACTTGAATCAACTGTCCTAGAGCTTAGATCTGAAAATCTAAAATTGAAATTAGGAACAGATAAAAAGACAGCTGATAACACACAACTCACTCTAGAAGAAAATATAGAAAAAATAAAAGATGAGTTGTATAAAAGGGATGATCAGGTAAGAATCCTAAAGGAGAATTTAAGCAAGGTCAAGCATGAGCTAGATAGAACTTGTAAATGGAACACGTCCTCCGATGCACTTTCATGGCTACAAGAACATCATAGTATCAACAGAAGAGGACTTGGCTTTGGAAACCTGGCACCTCAATTGGATCCTAAAAGCAGGTACCTCACACTTCCTGAGAACAAGATTTGCACACACCGTGGTAAAATAGGTCACTATGAAAGTGAATGCACTGCAAAAGAAAAGGCAAGTCAAAAGAACAAAGAATTTGTTCAAGGGAAAATTAGGCTACCAAGTTGGGTTAAAAAGAATTTAATTCATCCTTTTGCCTATAGAAAGGGACCCAAACTAGCTTGGGTTCCTAAGACTAACCATTGATTTCTTTTTGCAGGTCCAAGTGAAGGAGAGCATTCAAATATGGTACATGGATAGTGGCTTCTCAAAGCACGTGATAGGAAACAAGAACTAGTTCCTTTCACTTGAGGACCTTAAAGGAGGTAATGTCTCTTTTGAAAATGGGAAGAAAGGTGAGATCATTGGGGTTGGAAAGGTAGGTAAGAATGATTCTCATTATATTGAGAATGTCTACTTGATAGATGGACTAAGGTACAGTCTAATAAATGTATCACAATTGTGTGATAGAGGCAACATGGTAGCATTCGCATCTACCAAATGCTTTGTGATTAATCTTACCACTGACAAGATAGTTTTGCATGGAAAAAAAGTGAACAACATATATATTGTAGATCTGTCCACACTTTCAGAAAATGAACTCACTTGATTAGTGTGTTGGATAATGATCCCCTCATTTGGCACAAGAGACTTGGACATGCCAGTCTAAGTCAACTCAGCAAACTTGTCTCCAGGGACTTGGTGATAGGACTGCCTAACATTAAGTTCAAGGAAGATAAGGTTCATGAGGCTTGTGCAAGGGGGAAGCAGGTAAGATCCTCTTTTAAAAGCAAGAAAATGATAAGCACCACTAGGACGATGGAACTAGTCCATCTAAATCTTTGTGGGCCAATGAGAACATTAAGCAGAGATGGTAAGAGATATATAATGGTACTTGTTAATGATTACTCTAGGTTTACTTGGACATTATTTTTAACATCTAAAGATGAAGCATTTGACATGTTCACTTTGTTTGTTAGAAAAACTCAAAAACAACTAGGTAATCAACTTGCATCAATTAGGTCTGATCATGGTACTGAATTTGAGAATGCTAAATTTGCTGAATTTTGTGATGAACATGACATAGATCATAACTTTTCTTCTCCTAGGACTCCACAACAAAATGGAGTAGTTGAAAGAAATAATAGGACACTTGAAGATATGGCTAGGACTATGCTTCTTTCTAGTAAACTGCCTCATAGTTTCTGGGCAGAAGCTGTGAACACTGCATGTTACATCATAAATAGGTGCATGACTAGACCTCTTGTAGAGAAAACTCCCTATGAGTTACTTAAAGGGAGAAAGCCAAACATATCCCATCTTAGGGCATTTGGATGCAAGTGCTTTGTGCACAATAATGGTAAAGACTCTCTAGATAAGTTTGATCCCAGAAGTGATGAGGGAGTATTCTTGGGATATTCTTCAAATAGTAAAGCTTACAAGATTTATAACAAAAGAACTATGTGTGTAGAAAAAAGTGTACATGTAGTTTTTGATGAAATTAACATTCTTTCTGAGAGACAGGAACATGAAGATGAAGCAATTGGGCTGGTTAGAAACTCAAATGAAACCACAGCCCAGACTGAAGTTGTACCAAAGGAAGGAACAGGTGATGGAACAGGTTCTTCTACCTAGGGCATCCTGACAGGGGGAACTGAACAAAGAAGAACTGATCCTCAAACCCTAAGGGAACCTGTCCATGAACCTGTTCCTCAGCAACAAAACACTGAAGGAACATCTAAGGGAAACTAGATGGTTGTGAAACCTTATAAGTACCACAGTTCTCATCCCATTGAGAACATAATTACTGATCCAACCTCTGGAATCAAAACCAGATCTTATTTGAAGAATCTTTGTGCTTTTGATGCTTTTCTATCTCTTATTGAACCTAAAAATGTTGTTGAGGCTTTGCAGGATATAGACTGGGTGAATGCAATGCAAGATGAACTCAACCAATTTGAGAGAAGTCAAGTTTGGCATCTAGTACCAAGACCCAAGGACAGATCAGTAATTGGAACAAAATGGGTCTTCAGAAACAAACTTGAGGAAGATGGAATAGTTATAAGGAACAAGGCAAGATTGGTAGTTCAAGGATATAGTCAAGAGGAGGGCATAGACTATGATAAGACTTTTGCTCCAGTTGCAAGATTGGAAGCAATTAGACTCCTTATAGCCTTTGCTGCTTACATGGAATTCACTCTACATCAGATGGATATCAAGAGTGCCTTCCTCAATGGCTATCTAAAGGAAGAAGTATTTGTCAAGCAACCTTCGGACTTTGAAAGCAAGGAATGTTCTGATCAGGTGTACAAGCTTGACAAAGCACTTTATGGGCTCAAGCAGGCTCCAAGAGTATGGTATGAAAGATTATCAAATTTTTTTCTTGAGCATGGCTAGAAGAGAGGTAAAATTGACAATACTTTATTCTTGAAAGAAAAAGGTTAAGATCTCTTGGTAGTTCAGATATACGTTGATGATATAATCTTTGGAGTAACTACTGATAAGTTAAGTAAAGAATTTGCAAAACTAATGGGAAGTGAATTTGAAATGAGTATGATGGGTGAGCTTAATTTCTTGTTAGTCTTACAAATTAAACAGAACTCAAATGGAACTATGATCCATTGGCAGAAGTATGCGAAAGAGTTTCTTAAAAGGTTTAAAATAGAAGATTCCTAAGAAATTGACACTCTTATAGCAACAATCACAAAATTGGATATAGATGAACCTGGTTCATCTATTGATCAGAAGTTGTATAGGGGAATGATTGGCTCTTTATTTCATCTCACTGCTTGCAGACCTGACATTATGTTTAACGTAGGCCTTTGTGCTAGATTGCAGGAAAATCCAAAGGAGTCTCACTTGACTGCTGTCAAGAGGAACTTGAGATACCTAAAAGGCACCACTAACTTGTGTATATGGTATCCGAAAGGTACTAATTTCAATCTAGTGGGATATGCTGATGTTGATTATGCAGGTTTTCTTGTGGATAGAAAGATCACCTCATGTATGACACACTTTCTTGGCTCATGTCTTGTGTCTTGAGCCACCAAAAAGCAAAATTCTGTGGCCTTATCTACTGCTAAAGCTGAGTATGTTGTTGTTGCTTCATGTTGTGCTCAATTGTTGTGGATCAAACAATAATTAATGAACTTTGGGATTGATGTAGGTTGTATTCCCATCTTTTATGATAACACTAGTGCAATTAGTATGACCAAGAACCCGGGTTCATCACAAAAGGACTAAGCACATAGATGTGAGGCATCACTTTTTGAGGGATAACTATGAAAAGGGTTTGATTTCTGTGGAGTTTTGTACTACTGACAAGCAAATATGTAACATCTTCACAAAAGCTCTAAGTAGAGATCACTTTGAAAGGAACAGATTCGAATTAGGGATGATTAAGATCACCTAAAAGGATCAATTCAAATTCATAATGAAAAAACAAATTGGTTAGAAAATCTGTAAATTTTGTACATAATTAGATTAGATTAGATTTTGCTCAGTCTCATACTTTCATTAGTATACTCTTATACCATGTGCTAAAATGACTCATTAATATCTAATGATATTATCTCACCTGCTACAGGTCCTTGATATTATCTCTATTCTTTTGGAAAATTCAGACTTACACAAGAGATTTCTCAGTGAAGAACATGGTTCATCAAGATTACTTGGTACGTATTCTCCACTCTGCATAATTTGGAATAATTATATTTGGATTTTGATCAAATGAAGAGTCCCATTCAATCCTAAACCCCTCGATCTTATCAGTTATGAAATGGACCGGTTTCATTCAAATAGAGTCCAAACCACATTAAGTGTCTAGATTCTAGGGACACTCTTTAACGTCTTTTCAAACTGAATTTCAGTTTGATTAGACTTCTGTAAAGGCTATCATTACCCAATCAAATACCTCCACTTTAAATTGATTAGGCCTCAGTTGCTTCCTCACTTCTAAATTCTCAAGCCGTCAAGAATTCTCTCTTCTCTCATCTTCCAAAACACACATAAACCTATTTTCCCCAAAATTTCCACGTACAGAAATGACTAACACCTCTGAGAATCCTTCATCACCACCCAATCACATCCACACTATCTATCAACTCTTCGCCAACCTCTAAGAAAAGTAGGGTAAAAATGATAGCTCGCAAGGTTGTCGCTGGTGGAGAGCAGATCAAGAAAATAAATGAAAGATTGAAAGCGGGTAGGGAAGAAGAACCCCAGAAATCTGATGAATCATTCAAGTCTGCTATTGAGGGGGAAGAAATGATTTCTTCTGAAATAGAGCATGTAACTTCTGGCCTTAAAGTTACTCCTCAAATTATTTCTGAGATTGCTACAAATCTGGAGACTAGGTTTGTTCTGGTAGGAACTATAGCAGGTGTTGAAACTACTGAGTCTGGAAATGTTGGTGGTAAAAATTAAAAGAGAAAAGAAAAAGAGAGTGAGGGTGCTCGAAGTGTTGTGAGGGGTACGGGAAAAAGAGTGGTTGATTCTTCACCCACTCTTGTTGGTTTAACTAACAAATCAGGTGCTATGGTAGTTTGGAGTGAGGAGTCTGTTAGAAAAGAAGAAAGTATGAGAGAAACAGGGGGAAGTGGGTTGGGAGAAGCTGCTGAAGGGTTGGTTCGATTAGGAAAGATGCTCAAGAACCTGTTCCATCTGACCAGGAAACCCTCGCAGACCTACTGAAAAGGGTGACTGACAGTTACAATCCCAAAAAGAAAAGGAGTTCAGAAGTCAAAGTTCCGGGCACTGCTAGGGCAAACAAGAAGAGAAAGGCTGCCTCTTCTATCCATGTAGAGATTCCTCCAACAAGAATAAGAGTTACAAGGAGTCAGGAGAAGCAGAGTGAGGCTGAACTAGAAAAGGCCTTAGCAGAAAGTAAGAGAAAAGTTGTTGCTAAAGAAAAAAAAAGGTGGTTGAGCCTGTTGAGGCTGTTGAAATTGATGAGATGGACTTGGTCTTTCGAGATGAAGAGGAGACAGAGAAAATTGATGTTGTGACTCCAAAGGAAAAGAAAGCCAAGACTTTCACAAAGAGGTCTGTTTCAAAGGCTAAGTCTGCGGAGCCATCTACTTTGGCAAAAAGAACCAGGTTTGCATTGAAACCAAGAAAAGTGAAAATGGTGGAGGAAGAGGGATGGAGTGGAGAAGAAGAAGAAGAAGAGGAATCTGATGCTGAGAAGGATAAGATGGTTAAGTTTGGGAAGAGAACCAAGGCTATTTACAAAAGTTAGATGAAGCCACCCAACAAAGTGATGTTCGAATTTGTTAACAAATGTGTGATGCCAAGGCAGGAAAGGAGGCACATTGCCACATTCATGGACCTGGTCCTTATGGAATGTTTGGATAGTGGGAGGCAAATCAATTGTCCTGGATTTATCATCCAGCTTCTTGACAGGGTTCTTAATGGCACCAAGACTCACTCCATACCCTATGGCTTTATTCTCACGGCTGTACTTGAACACTTCAAGGTACCCATCAAGAAATGGAAAGTTGGTACAAGCAAGGATCATTTTGGGGAAAACACTCTAACTGCTTGTCACTATGAAGTCCAAACCACTCCCAAAGAACCTGGTTCATCCAAAAAGGTACCAGTGAAGAGCAAAGTTCGAGCTTTGGTGTAAGAAAGTGGGGCTAAGGATGTTGATATTGATAGGCTGAAGAAGAGGTTGGCAGAGGTGGAGACTGAGAGAGATACTTTCAGAGCTGAGTTGGGAAAAGAAAAGGAGAAAAATGATGGCAATTCTTTAGGATATGCTGAAACTGCTCCAAACCAAAAACCAAGAACCTACTCCTTCCCAGCCTTAAGCTTCCTAGCCTAGTGTAGATCAACCAGTGACCCAATTCGAGATTTTGTTTTTGCTTCTTTTGCTCATAATCCAGTATTTTTATTTCTTCTAATACTTTGTGGTAGGATCTTATCAATAAATGAAATTCATTGCTTTTGCTCTAACTGTTTGTTGATATTTCTTAGATAGCTAATATCCTTAAATTAATCGATGATATTTGACTCCATGATTGCATGTGAAGAAGCCCCAGTGGCCATGAGTAATTTCTATTTAAAATCTGATTATCTAACATTATAATGCACCTTTTCGATGATGCCAAAAGGGGAAAAAAGGTTGTGCTTCACTTTGGACAGTGATGTTTATAACCTAATGAACATGGTCCTTGATGACAAGTGACTTTAAAAAAGTAAAATATTCTAACATTGTGTTGATGTTGAGCTGAGTTGAAACATGGCCTAAGCTTATGAAAAGCACAGAGTTTGTCATTATCAGGGGAAATTTGTTGGCGCAAGTGAAGTTTTGTTTTGAAAATTGACAAAGGAAGCTCAGGCATGAACTAGGTCCATCCCCTGTGTATACAGACACTGCAGATTCGATCATAAGGAATGCACGTGAAGGAGATAAGCTTAACTTGTTATACGATATCTCCTGATCGAAAATGTTGCATAATTGATAAGGAGAAGGACTCCTTACTCAAAGAGAACACTATCTAAAATAAGGAAAGAGTTAGAAGTTGAGGATAACTAGAACTCTTCCTCCAAGGAAGAGTAGCATTAGAACTCTAGTTGTTTCTTATTCTACTAACTTTATATATTACAGGATGTTCTCATTCTACAGGCATGCACAAAAGCAGAAGTTAAACGTGAGTTGAGAGCAAAATAGCAAGGCATTTTACAAGCAATTCTTGTGTGATTCAAGTGTGCGAACCTGAAGCTACATGAACCAGATAGAAGAACCAGTTCCAAGTGTTTGTCTTTTATTCTAGTTCAATTATAGTGGATGGTTTTCAAATTGTATCTTTCAGCTTTATCTAGAAGCAATTGTAATAGGTACTCTAAGTATTCAAGTTAGAGTTAACTTGAAGTTGTCGCAACAGTTAGAGGCTGGTTGCTACAACGGGATTAGAGTTAATCCTTAGGTTTACAAAGAGTTTTTGTAAATGCTGTTTTGGCTCAGTGATTTAGTGAATTGTTGGAAAAAATCCTACTGAGTAGTAGGTCGTGATTTTTTCAACTTTTGAGCCGGGTGTTTTTCACGTAAAAATACTTGTGTTCTTTACTTTTCGCATTTACTATTTCAGCAACAGTAGGTTAAGGAACACTTAGAAGCACCAGGTCCTTCTATAATCCGTGCACGCGAAAATTGGATACCACACAAATCACCCCTCTTGTGTGGCATTGAGTATATAATTCGGATTCTGTGATGTATCGTTATTACCGAGAATATAGGGTATAAACTGTTGCTCAAAAAGGGGTTGATAAACTTCTTTTGAAGAAATAAACCAAAATAAGAATTTACCACTAGAGAATCTCTTTATCACTTTAAAAGGTGGATCAAAACCTCATTTCTTAAACAGAAATAGGATTATCTTACACTAACTATTTCTCACTAAAGAATTAGTATAACACCCTCCATAAAAATCATAATCATGAAACATAATTGCAAATTACATAAAACAAAGTAAGTAGTATCCCAAAGCATTATAAACCGAACACAAGCACTAGTGAATATATGCAAGCAAATATAAGAAACCAGTGGCATTGCCACTTATATCTTGACTTGATCATAATATAAAGGGTATTATTCAAGCTACCATGACTGAACAGTTTAAGATAAAACTACTAAGTCGATTTCGACCACTGTCGAGTGGTTTCCACTGCAACTCCATTGCCTCAGGATCAGGACAGCAAGTATATATAGCCATGGAATTACCAGAATAAGACACTGATGTTAAAGCAGCTCCTATTACTAGAAGTTCATTCCCCAGTGACTTGAATGCAATGCCCCATCCCCTGTTTGAATCAGCTCGTACTGGGACCGGCCCTAACTGTTTCCAAGTGTTGGTTTTTTTCAAGTAAACCTTCAGCTGATTCGAAGAAGCCTCGAGCGAGTATAGCTCGTTATTCACGACAGCAAGGAGGGGCGGTGAATGGTAGTCCTGTACCGGATCATCCTTCAACATGTCCGGAATCAGCTCCCATTTGTTCTTAGCCTCGTCGAAGAATTCTCCACACGTTAACTCACCGTTCTTATTCCTTCCCCCGATCACGTAGAATCTGTTGTCCATGTAGCATCCTGAACAAAGTTTTCTATTCCTCTTCATCCTCGGTAGTGGCTCCCACAATCTACTATCGGGGTTGTATCTTTCAGCCGTGTCATAGACCTCGCTATTCGGCATAATACCAACACCACCAGCAACAAAAGCAGTGGTACCACAAGTTGCTGATGCAAATAAACACCTCGGATTAACCATAGAGGGACCTTTGTGCCAACTATTTGTTGCTAATTCGAACCTCCAAATAACGAGACCATCTATTTCCCTGCCCGAAACAAGCAAATGTGTGCCTACACAAAGTGATTCCTTATCACTAAATGGGAAGCACTCATCTGATGGTAAATCGGGCAATTTCCTCCGGTACTTGAACTCTCGATCAAACGCCCACCAGTTAGTCTCCCCACTTGCCAACATGAATACTGAAGGTTCTTTAAATCCAATCTCTTTACGAATCTCAAATATCTCACCGCTCTTTAGAAGCATCGAACATCTCTTGTTTACGAGGCAAAGTTTCCAATATTCCCACCTCGGAAACCTGGCTAGAATCAAGCCCTCGACCTGATAGTTGAGAGAGGGATAATCTGCATCCTGAGGTTCTCTACTAGAGTTTTCAGCTCTCAAGGATTCGGGTAGAGAGATTCTAACTTTTTTAGAGGAATGGCTCTTGAAAGTGACCCAATCAACATATTTGAGATCAGATTTCTCATCAAGATCATAGTTAGCAGGATGATGATCCAAGTTTATCTTTTCTTCTTCAGATTCTCTTCTGTTTAAGTCCAACATCCTCTTAAGACATTCAGAGCTTTAAATCATCTGTAGTTAGCCTTAAAAAGGAACAAACAATGATTACTTAAAAGTAAAATTGATCAGCAACATGGATCATTGATAAGAAGATAAACATTTCCTTTAAAAAAATTAAAATAGCAAAACCGTGTGAAACAAGATATAGCCTCAAGAATTGAACTTCAAAGATGAGACACAGTATCTCTTCCTTTTCATTATCTTTGAGGAAAACCGGCTACTATAAAGTGTGCCCAAAAATTGGAGGAATAGACCATTTCAGTATTATGTTTGAATTCCGGCGCACGAAGCATCCCGCCTGTGATCATGAGGATTCGAGTACACGCCGCACCCCGGTCAAGGGAGTATATGATGCAGGCAACTTACCCTAATGCAAGCATTAGTGGCTGATTTCGTGGCTCGAACCCGTGATAACATGGACACAACTTTACCGTTGCTCCAAGGCTCCTTCGAATATTGGGTTTGAAACAAACAGGTATTTAACATATTAGCGCATATACCAGCCCTTGTTTTCTACACCCTTTAATATCTTTTGGAGGAAGTGATGGCTAAGAGTAATATGACACAACTTTTTCTCTTTAAGGTAATTGCAGTAATTAATGACACAGAAACCGAATAACGAGTAAAAACACCTAATATGAACAAAATCAAAATATTTAAGTTATATATACTTACGGTATAACATTTTTTACGCTATCAGTGTAGTTTCATCTATGGTAACAGGTTAATTAGTTTTCATTGTACTAGGTTACGAATCAATATTTATCATAAAGATTTACTTATAATTAGCTTACCTAATTGTGAATGTATAGAACCTAAACTCAAAATCAGAAGACAAACAGAACTAGTTTCCACGTGCAAACTCGGTATGAAGAGCTATTAGATTTCAAGAATTCATTATTGAATTTCAATAAACTCAAAGAATGCCACAAAATGAAAATAATCAAGTTGATATTTTTTTTTTTTAAGAGGAAATAGATTGGAAAGTTAAGGAAAATGAATTAAACCCGAGTTTATGACTTTTTCCTCAGAAAACAGAAAGAAAAGAAAAACTAACAAATCACATTATATTTACTCCAAAATACATTAAAAAATCTAAAACTAACTAAGAGAAAATCATGAATGTATTTACCTTAATTAATTGGATTTTTGAAAATCCAACTAGTTTTTCTTCCTTTATTTCACATCATTTTCCTTCTTGTGCTCCAGTTTTTCTTTCTCCCTCTTCTTGCTCTGTTGTTTAATTTCTTTTTATTTTCTTCCTCTTTAAAAGGGGTTGGAGACAAGGTGATGGCAAGTTGAGAACTTCTCCACTAACCATACTATTTTATATGCTAATGGAGAGTTTATTATATTAAACCATCGTACTGAACTCTTATGGCAGTTATAAAGTATATATTATAAAAATACGAATTAACAATTCGAAGATAAAAAGTTAGCAATTGGCTAGAATCCACGAATCAGCCAATGACATGAACCATTTACCAAAGCTGTAGTGGTTATTATTGCATCACGATCTACTATCAATGTGCCAAAAAATTAAAAATAAGTAATTTAGGGAGGCAGAAGATGTTCGGTCAAACCCATTAACTTTTATTTTATTAATATGTTTGTGTTAAAAAATTCAGTAATTATATGTACATATATTAAATTTAAAATTCAGTAATCAGTACTAAGTCATCATTCTAAAATTCAAAACTCATAAAATTGTAGTTCTAGCTCTGACTCTAAGTAACTTAACATGTGTATGTTCTTAATGCACACAAAATATTTTATTCCCTTTATAATAATTATTAGTCTGAGGATTATCTTAAATACACATACGATATAAGAGTTGGTGGTATTAAAGATTTAAAGTATTATATTCACATGTTTTTTTAACGATGTACGGGATTTGAGGTGCTTTACCCCATTAAAGGAAAAATCTAATACGAATTCAGATTAGTTGGACGTAATGAATTGTGAATAGAGGATGATTAAATCTACAAACAGGGAATAGTACATTGTATTGGAAATACATGCAGCTAATAGCTTAATAAAGAGTTCCAGTTCTGATGCTTTCTTATTTGAACCTTTTTAATATGTTCATCATACCTCTCTTGATCTTGTTATCAATAACAATATTCATGTACAAATCTGTCGTTAATTTGTACTCAATAAGAAATTCAAATTAAAATATATCTTATAAAAATAATTGTGAAATTAGTTTTGAATAGTCCAAAATAGTACAAGAACAAAAAGACTATCACAATAATATTGGCTATTTAAATTACAAACAAGGCCAGCATGGCTACATTATGACTATAATCTTACGAAAAATGCAAGAGACAAAAGAAAAGTTAAAGATCTACTAGTATTATCTTTTCAATCTTTTTTCCCATTACAGAAAGGATCAGGGAAGAAAAGAGGAAATTATAAATCAATCTTTACATTATGAGAATATATATGTTGATATAAATTTACACGCATTCAATACTTAAATCAAATCAGTAAATAATTGACATATGGTGTATGATGTATTTTGCTACTTGTTGTATGTACTGTACACATGCGGAGTACTTTGCGTTTTGCACCCTTAGCATGTTCGTTCTTTTGTGATTTGCACTTTATCCTATAATAATTGATAAATGGCACCCTAATCTTCTTATTTCTTTGCAAAACCATAAAAGCAATTCCCCCCCCATAATTTATGAGGGAAAAAAAAGGAATAGTAGAATTTGTATTATTTTCCTAAAATTCATTATACGTGTCGCAGGCTATGTAGAATTGTAGATACTCATTTGCAGTATTTCCCATATATGCGTATATGAAATTAATTAGATTTAAGGCGATGACCTATAAATAAAGAAAGAAAAAGCACTTGATATTTGAAGGTAGAAAGAGTTTGAATTATGCCTATTTTTCCCTTATAAATTATGGAAAGGATTTCTTCTATGGTTTGCAAAGAAATAAGGAAATTGAAACGTAATGCAAAATATAAAAGAGAAAGGTGCAAAACGCCAAAAACTCCAGAAATGCGCTACTAAAGATCTGAAGCGTAAAAATTTGTTAACTTATTCTTAAAGGTGGAGAGTTTCATTCTTGCTAAACCTTTCCTTTTTTGGTTTTCCATCTTCCTACCCCAAGAGAAAAATTTAAACATTATAGTAACCCAAATTAATTAAATTAATTACAACCATGCGCAGAGAAAGTGCTATAGAACGGGTTTCGAAAGATTGAATAAAATGTAAATGAACTTAATATGTCTTTGGTTTGAAGAGAATTATTATTTTATGGAAAATATTTTTTCGGTGTTTGGCTGGTAATGAAAATGATTTTCACTCTTATGTGAGGATAGTCATTTTTCCCTTTTGATGGATAACTTTTACTAGGAAAATAACTTCTATCATATCAAAAACTAGCAAATGATTTCCTTACAGAAAATAATTTTCTAAAAAATAGCATCCCTCCTACAAAACACCCTTAGTAACTTAATTAGGGTTTCCTTAGCAAATATTTGTAGCTTTACCTAATAGTGATTCCATTTAGGAAAAATTTCTTTTAGTTGTATCCATGTACAAATGCTAAGTGTGCATGAGTTATTAAAACATTCGCCACAAAAATACAATTGAAATTTTTTTCTACTAGTTTAATGAAATAATATTTAACAATACGCACAAACTTTGGGACTTACCAATAAAAAACTCCAAATATTGTGGATAATAGGAGTTAAATTGTGACTCAGTCCAAACATTTGGGCCATCTCATGACCTTATTGGCTTTAGAAGGTTAAAAAGTTGCCAGCTCTTTGAAATTACTGCACATCTGAATGGATCTTATGCATATAGTCGAATTTATTATTTACTTTATTTAATCTGTATCTAAATTCGATATTAATTATATATATATATATATATATATATATATATATATTATAAATAAATTATACGTATATTATATATCCCCGTTTAGTTTTAGCTTATCAGTATCTTAAACTTGAAAAGAATATAAACCATTAAATAATCACCTTCAATAAAATTTTCTACTAGCCTAGGCACCTGACAGCTTACACGGGTATTGAACATTTTTTTTGCTAAAGAAAGGAATACTCTATATTAAAATTGAAGGAGTCTAGTTATTACATAACATACCGGTAGATGGCGTAGCGATTGTCCCCAGTCTGTTTTTATTGAAAGCATTTAAAATAAAGTACGGAAGAGTTTCCAAGTAGATTATGTTGTCTTCCTCCATTGCTGATGATTGCATAGAACGTTTGTACTTTGCTAGAGCGCCAGCCACAGAGTTGCCTTCCCTATATATATGGGTTATAGCCTCTGATCCAACAACATCAAAAAGAAAACTGAAATCATTAAGAAGATGTGAGAATCGATGATGTTCAACCTTAAATAAATTACATAATACTTGCGAATCTATTTCCACTATAATTGGAAAGAGATTTTTCGTGAAGGAGAGTTCCAGTCCGGCTAGTAGTGCGAGCATCTCAGCGTGTAGGGCGGAAGTTGCAGTCAGTTTTTGCGCAAAACCCACGATCCATGAACCACTGTGGTCTCTAATGATTCCCCCAGTATGACTAGTTTGGGAATTTAGGTCATAAGCTCCATCGATGTTTAGCTTGTAATGACTCGTGGGTGGTGGTAGCCACGTTACTGGATTTGTTGCCTGGGTTTTGAGGTTGTTATAGTGTGAGTGAATGATAGGAATTCTGCTACTTGTAGCAGGAAAGTTTTTTGGCATGTAGTGGTTGAAGTATTGTTGAAGAGGTTTGAGTTCCTATTAATCCATATGTTCCAGAGGATGAACAATAGTAGGGTGGAGTATGGGTTTTTAAGGGAGGCATTTGGTGTGTGGATGGTAGTGTCTTTGTTGCACCTTTGTTTCATCCGGTTGGTAAAGTTGTGTGGTTGAGGCATGCGTAAGTTGAACAAAGACCATAAGTGGCAGGAGTGTTTGTATGAAAAGAAGATGTGATTTATGTCTTCCACTATATTTGGGTCTGGATCATGTGGCGCATACGTCCATTATTTGAAAGCCAGTTGTCGTTCCAGAGGTTGATGTTTGTTCCATCCTTTATGTTCCAAAAGAGTTCCACTTGGAAGAGGCCAGTGGCTTTGGTTATACTTTTTCATATGTATGAATCAGATGACTTGGCCCGGTATGTCCGAGCTTGTCTATGCTAAACATATTTTGCATGAAGTATTTGACCCATAATGAGTTTGCACTCCTACGAAAATGACAATTTAGCTTTACTAGTATAGCATGATTTTTATGAGCAGTTTTATATAGTCCTAGCTCTCCTAGTGATTTAGGAGTGGTTACAATCTCCCAGTGGAAAAAGTGAACTGCCTTTTTTTTCAGGGTTGATCCTCAAAGAAAATTTCGTTGGATGCGGTCTACGTGATTCCTAGTGGAAATTGGTAATAAATTATTTTGTATGGAGTAGTTAGGAATGGTGGCCAAGTCTGAGTGTATTAGGATAGTTCTTCCTTCCATGTTAAAAGTTTTTGCTTTCCAACCGGAGAGCTTATTGTTCATTTTATCGATAATGAATTGGTAATCCTTACCTTTAGAGAAGTGATTTGTTAGGTGGAAGCCAAGTATTTTCCAAAGTTAGTGGACTTGCATTGTTTCTAAGTGGTGATCGATGCATTATTGAGTATAGATGTTTGTGAGAGTTCTGCTTTGGGTTGTGGAGTGGAGAGATTGGAAGTAGTGGACATATAGTGGAGTTGGGGTAATGGCGTGGGAGTAGGTATTAGTAAGGGGGTCATCATTGTGATGGGGGTTGATGGGATGTGACCGTCCGGTAGTAGAGTGCTCTGAATCCATATTGGAGAGAGCTAGATTTGGTGCAACATATCTCTATTGTGCATTTAATGCACTAAGCGGGGTGATCATTTGTACCCTAGTAGGGGTGGAGGTAGTGTTATTTCCGGTCAATATTTCTGTATTTGTAAATATTAATTCTGCAAAATATAAGTTAACGT
>AWOL01S0072046.1:0-11896 GCA_000715115.1 Nicotiana otophora | reverse complement strand
CTCTTTTAAGTTTTTTTCAGTGTTTGAAAAAGTTATAAAATGCTTAAAATAAGTTAAACATTAATTAAAATGAGCCAAAAATAATAAGCGGGGCAACCCCAACTTATTATTTTTGGCTTAAAAGTTATTTCTGCTGAAAACCCACTTTTTTTAAGTCAATCCAAACGTATAACGACCAGACCGGTCGTTTTGAGCTCTAGCGCACCGTTCGGCAGTTTGAGGCCTCAAGTAGCTTCACTTCATGTATTATGACTTGTATGTGTGATCGGAATTGAATTTCGGGAAGTTCAGAGTTGATTCAGATGGAAAATTCTAATTTCGGAAACTTTAAATTGCATAAATTAACTAAGGTTTGAATTTTGAGCAAATGACCTCGGAATCGGGATTTGAAGGTTCCGATAGGTTCGTATTATGATTTTATAATTGGACGTATTTCGGTGCTTATTATGGAAAGTTGGCATTTTGGATGTTTTGGAATTTCATAGGTTTGGTTTGAAGTGGATTTTGATGTTATCGATGTCTGTTTGGAGTTCCGAGCCTTGGAATAGTTTCATATCGTGATTTGAGATTTGTGCGTAAAGTTTGGCGTCATTCTGTAATTTTTGAGTGTAATTCGGACGCGTTCAACAAAGTTTGGAAGTTGGAAAGTTGAAAGAAAGGTTTTGGCCATTGATTCGTAGTTTTGATGTTGTTTAGCGTAATTTGAGGCTTCGACTAAGTTCGTATCATAATTGGGAACGCGTTGGTATATTTGGTTGAGGTCCCGGAGGCCTCGGGTTGATTCCGGGTGATCAACGAATTGGATTTTAGACTTAAGGAAAAACTGGAAGTTCTGGATGCTGGTGTTTTTGCACTTACGCAGGAAGGACCGCAGGTGCGGTGCCACAGGAGGTAGGCAGTGGTTCACAGAAGCGACCTATGTAGGGTTGGACTGAGGTCGCAGGTGCAAAGATGTATTCTACACCTGCGTGATTGCGGAAGCGGAATTGAAGGCACAAAAGCGGAAGTGGGCAACTGGGACATTTTCGTAGAAGCGGAGGGACGGGCGCATATGCGCCTTCTTAAATACGAATTCATGTCTGCAGATGCGGATGAGGGAGGCCATAGGAGAACAACAGAAGCGGAATTTTTGGCTGCACCTGCGAAACCGCAGAAGCGATCACAAGTGCGATGATCACTGGGCAGAGGACTTGTTTAAGTATGTGGGTTTCGCTCATTTGCATTTCTTCCATGGGAACCGACCTTTGAGCTATTTTGGAGCGCCATTTTCATCATCAATCATTAGTTTCAAAATTTTTGGCTTGGAGTTGAGTGTTTGAGTGGCATTGGAGCTGGTTATGGAACATCGGAGCGAGGTAAGTCTCCTATCTAACTTTGTGAAGGGGAAACTAACCCCTTGGTGATGTAATTGTTATGTGCTAATAGTTTTGGGTGCTACGTATNACTCTTTTAAGTTTTTTTCAGTGTTTGAAAAAGTTATAAAATGCTTAAAATAAGTTAAACATTACTTAAAATGAGCCAAAAATAATAAGGGGGGCAACCCCAACTTATTATTTTTGGCTTAAAAGTTATTTCTGCTGAAAACCCACTTTTTTTAAGTCAATCCAAACGTATAACGACCAGACCGGTCGTTTTGAGCTCTAGCGCACCGTTCGGCAGTTTGAGGCCTCAAGTAGCTTCACTTCATGTATTATGACTTGTATGTGTGATCGGAATTGAATTTCGGGAAGTTCAGAGTTGATTCAGATGGAAAATTCTAATTTCGGAAACTTTAAATTGCATAAATTAACTAAGGTTTGAATTTTGAGCAAATGACCTCGGAATCGGGATTTGAAGGTTCCGATAGGTTCGTATTATGATTTTATAATTGGACGTATTTCGGTGCTTATTATGGAAAGTTGGCATTTTGGATGTTTTGGAATTTCATAGGTTTGGTTTGAAGTGGATTTTGATGTTATCGATGTCTGTTTGGAGTTCCGAGCCTTGGAATAGTTTCATATCGTGATTTGAGATTTGTGCGTAAAGTTTGGCGTCATTCTGTAATTTTTGAGTGTAATTCGGACGCGTTCAACAAAGTTTGGAAGTTGGAAAGTTGAAAGAAAGGTTTTGGCCATTGATTCGTAGTTTTGATGTTGTTTAGCGTAATTTGAGGCTTCGACTAAGTTCGTATCATAATTGGGAACGCGCTGGTATATTTGGTTGAGGTCCCGGAGGCCTCGGGTTGATTCCGGGTGATCAACGAATTGGATTTTAGACTTAAGGAAAAACTGGAAGTTCTGGATGCTGGTGTTTTTGCACCTACGCAGGAAGGACCGCAGGTGCGGTGCCACAGGAGGGAGGCAGTGGTTCACAGAAGCGACCTATGTAGGGTTGGACTGAGGTCGCAGGTGCAAAGATGTATTCCACACCTGCGTGATTGCGGAAGCGGAATTGAAGGCGCAAAAGCGGAAGTGGGCAACTGGGACATTTTCGTAGAAGCGGAGGGACGGGCGCATATGCGCCTTCTTAAGTACGAATTCATGTCTGCAGATGCGGATGAGGGAGGCCATAGGAGAACAGCAGAAGCGGAATTTTTGGCTGCACCTGCGAAACCGCAGAAGCGATCACAAGTGCGATGATCACTGGGCAGAGGACTTGTTTAAGTATGTGGGTTTCGCTCATTTGCATTTCTTCCATGGGAACCGACCTTTGAGCTATTTTGGAGCGCCATTTTCATCATCAATCATTAGTTTCAAAATTTTTGGCTTGGAGTTGAGTGTTTGAGTGGCATTGGAGCTGGTTATGGAACATCGGAGCGAGGTAAGTCTCCTATCTAACTTTGTGAAGGGGAAACTACCCCCTTGGTGATGTAATTGTTATGTGCTAATAGTTTTGGGTGCTACGTACGCACGAGGTGACGAGAGTCCATACGTAGCTAAAGCATGTTTATATCCTAGTAGACTTAGGACTTCACCATGTAATATTTGAAATATTTGAACTCGTTATGCCGGCTTAATTAATTGAAATATTAATTGAAATTGATTTAAAAATACATGTGTATATATTAGGCAGATCTTTATTACCTTGAGTTGTTGGCAAGTTATTTTAAAAACGGTAAAGGTTATACTCACCTTGTCTTCATATACTGTATCATAAGCCCGTGTCTCGTAATTCGATAATTCCTTTCCTTTCTTGTGGAGCGGGCCGAACACCTTGGCATGATTATGTACCACGCTCTCATGGGAGCGGGCTGTTCGCATCGGTGGTATAATAGATGCATATATGGTTTATGTTGCTCGACCCTCGACAATGTACATGTTATGATGGGATCAGGCTGATCGCCTCGGCAGTATCATACTCTTTCTGAGTTCTGGTCGTACTACCTCGGCATAATCGTGCATCATATCACTAGCAATCCGAATATTCGCGAGATTTTCCTTTCGCTGATGCCTTGCATTTTATATGGTATTTCTTATCCATTTGTTATTGACACTTGATATTTCCAAGTTATTGAGATAGAATACAAGATTGAGAAATTGATATCGCTAAAATAAATTTTGGAAGATTGTGTTAGTTACAGTTTTACCTCACTACTACTGTTGTGCCTCTTATCGGTTTATGATTTACCATGTTGATTAATTAGACCACTAGTAAGTGTCGACGTCGAACCCCCGTCACTACTTCTCCGGGGTAGGCTAGATACTTACTAGGTACGCATTGATTTACGTACTCATGTAGCACTTTTGCACTAAATGTGCAGGATTTGGCAAGTTCATTTGGTGATTATCTTGGCGCGCAGGCACAGCTATTGAGGAGACTTTATATGAGCTGCACTCCAGGCTATGCATCGTAGTCCACAGGGTCTCCATCGTATTCTTTAATTTATCCTGTCTCATTTACATTCTAGACAGATGTTGTATTATTATTGCACTCCTTAGTAAATGCTCATGTACTTATGACACCGGGTTTTGGGGTATACTAGTTGATGCTTACGGTTTTGTATATTATCATCGCCTTTCATTTCTCTTATAAACTACAAATTTTGTACATCCCCGTGGATTTAAAAGTGTAAATTCCCTTTCTTATTAAAATTTGTGATTTCAAAGGTAATAAGATGATTAATTAAATTTATCAATCACACTTGGCTTGTCTGACGGCGGTGTTAGGCGGCATCACGACCTATAGTGGATTTTGGATCGTGACAGCTTGGTATCAGAGCTCTAGGTTCACTTGGGTCTCACGAGTCATGAGCAAGTCTAGTAGAGTCTTGCGGATCGGTACGAAGATGTTTGTACTTATCTTTGAGAGGCTACAGGGCTGTTTAGAGCACTTCCCTTTTTGATTCCTCATCGTGCAATTTGATTCCCTTGAGGCTTGTGCCTTTATTTCCTTCTTACTCAATCTTATGCGACGTGAAGCGCTTGTTATCTATTAGGCATCGAGGAGTTGTAGTAGTACTGCAGACGTTGTGCAGGATGTTTTTCCCTACGTGTTTGGGCAGGCTATTATCGTTGCCTTGTGGAAGGATGTTCTGTCATGTCAACTCAGTATCGGTATTTCCTATGGTTTTGAGGCTATGCACAGATTGCTATGATGTTCACGCGTTATTGTCGCACAATGTTGGTATAATAGTAGGATGCTTATCTATGTGTCAAGCCACTGAATGACACGAAAGGAGGATCTCTCAGTGCGTGGTTTAGGGGTTCGGCATTTAATTCCAGTGGGGGGAAAGACAATTGGTCTACAGATGTTCAGGCTTTGGTTGTTGGAGTAGCGAGACTTGATATTTTTGAGCATGGTATAATTCTTATTTGTGACGTAGTGTCGTCTGTGTTTGAACGCATTAAGGTTCACTGGTGTCATGGTCTTCTTCGATTTGCCTTCGGGACGGGGTGTTGTAGAGTGGTGTCTAGGAAGTGGTTGTCACAGATAGCGGAGTGTAGCGGTTTCAAAATCGAATTGGTGTCTCTAATGTTGATGGCTCGAGAAAGATGATCTTCTAGGAGGTTTAGAGTTGGTGGCAATTTATTAGTTCAGGTGCTACAGGTATGAACTATATTTGAGACAACATTTGGGCAGCGAAGTATGAGGAAGGACATGGTGGGAGGCGTCTCGCGGTGGTTTAATTACTAGCAAGTCACGCATGAGAAGTAAAGGTCGAGAAGTTGCTTAATGGAGATGGTTTAACCAAAGTAAGAGTGACAGATTAGCATATGGATTCTGTGGTAGGATAGCCACGTGCCTTGAGAAAAGTCTAGAATGATTTGGGAATCGTGGTGGGAGGTGACTAGGTTCACAATATTTTATTTAAGATGGACTTTACTGCACTGAGGAAGATTGAGTATGGAAAAGAGGAGTTTTCTTGCAATGAAGAGGGGTGTAAAAACTTGATTACTGTTTTTGGATGTAACGTAACTTCGAGTTTGGAATGTATTGTCGAACGTTCAGTTGATGTCAATGGGGAATGAATAGACTTGTACTGCTAATGGACGAGTATAGGCTCAGCAGGGTTTACTGAATTCGTGGAAGTTGTACCCAGTGCAACGTCGTTGGAAGATGTCGGCATGGAATTCCACATGTGGGTTATCTCTTATGAGCAGGTTAGCGGTTGTGTAATGTTGATGAAGTTTCTATGAAAAGTTCTACTTACTACCTAACAGGAGATCGAGTGTGCAATTGTGGCTGATAATTCGGAATGTTTTATGAAAAGCTTAAGAAACGATTTTGAGAAATTTGGCGAGTTAACAGTGCGAGATCATGGTAATTGAGAAGGAGAAATCGTTGTGGGCTCTACATTATGTGATGGTAGCTTAAATCCAAGAGGGGGAGCACACTGTCTACGATTGGATCGCGTGGTTGTTTGTTTGTGCGGTTTCTGGTTATCGGTGCATTGGTGGATTATTTACGACTAAGAAAAAGAAATATTAGGGGTAATTTGGGCAAAGAACTTGATGAATGTGTGCTATATTTGGCCTTATCAATTCATGTTTACGTTTTTGGGAATTGTGTGGATGTGATGTACAAGGAAAAGAATTCAGCGAGTTGCTTCTTTGAGAGTGTGTTCATGTGCTAACAAAGCGTTGGAGTTTGATTATATTCGGGACCAGGTCAGAGTGGGTGACTCTCAATAGTGGTTTTAATGAGTTTAAGGATGTAGGCGCGGTGTCTAAGAATTTTGGGTTTGTTGTGTGGCTGAAGACCAGAATTTTACAGTAGAGTGTGAAGAATACTTGGAGAATTTTCCATGTTATCATCAGGTCTGCGGAGTAGTATTGGAGGAATGGAAGAAATAGCTTCGGATTCGCGAAAGGTCATCGGAATGGGTATACTAGTTGGAGATGCTATTGTGCGTATAAGGAGGGTATGAGATGGTTCATGAGTATTGAGACGATGTGGTCTTGTGATTTAGGTCACTCGGGATGAGTGCTGATCGAGTTCGTTATGTTTTGAATGGAGCTATTATTATTTCTAAGGCAAGTAAAGATTAAATTGGAAGAATTTGGGTCGGTTAGTAATGATTTGAATCAGCGTGATTGTTGCAATGATCAGTTCCTTCGGTATGTATGCTATACAGGTGATTCGTGGTTGTACGTACGGGCTTGAAATCCACTATAAATTGATTGATTTGGAGGTATTTGATTATAATGGCCTTGTTATGTGTAGATGGATCCCAGAAGAGTTATGACGGTTTAGACCACAACTTGAGGTTTGTATTTTCTGCGATCATGGAAATTCGGTTGCGTGTTGCCATCACTCCTCTGAAATGTGTGGAGTGAAAGGGGTTCTAGACGGTGAATTATTTATTCTATTGGTGGTGCAGAAGTTATGATGAAATTCTTGAACTCTCGCGTAGTGGCATGATAGGTGCAGTGCGCGGCATGGGAATTGAAAGTTGAGGATCAAGGTTGCGGTTCGACGTTGACAAGAATGTCTCTAGCTTGGATGAGCAGGGAAAATTTTAGATGTTTAGAGGAATCTGGCACTATCTTAGTGTCGCCTACGAATGGTGTCCGGGGTGAGAGGCAACATGTATTGATTTGCGGATTCCTGGTTGGCTTTACAGAATTAGTATGGTTAGTGGTGTGGAGGTGAAGACTTTGCTACCTTATGCGGAAGGTTGTGGGAGTGTATCCCAGGGGAAAATCTGTATAAGTGTGACATGTTAGTCACTTGATTGTTAAGGATTGAAACCAAATATGGAGATTTCGGTACTGTCGCTAATGTAAGAATTTATGCCTGAAGGCGCTTTATTCCTTTAGTTGTGGATTGTGGGAGTTTGTTTCGTATTGGACAGTTATTCATGTGTGTCATGGATAGGGTTATTGTGGACCCTTGAAATGTTATTATCCCAGTATGGCATGATCAGAATCAGCTTGAGGTCCGTTGTAGGTCTAATGTGAATGTGTGCTCTATATCAGGTCGGATGTGTTTATTCGGCATATCATTGCTTATGGAGGAGCCTTCAGGCATTGTATGTTATTCCCGTCATCAGTTGTCCCATGTAAGAACTTTATTGTGCCATGTGGGTTGTGAGATGACTTGATTATCCGCACATGTGTTGTGATCCCGAGTAACTTGTGGTATTATGTGAGCAGGATGGCTCTCGAGATGTAGGTTATTTATTGCACCTTAGTCGTGCTTGGATTTTGTAGCGTATGACAATATTCATCTCCCCAGGGTTGTATTTTTGCACTTGGCGTGCTGGTGGTCGATATCCGGGTATTTCGTAGGTATGAGTATTATGGCTTGATGGGTAATTCCTCAGTTACTGCTATGTGTGGATCGGGTGGCATGCCGCCACGGGTATGTTGTTTAGATCAGGTTGCACGCCGCAACAGTATTATGTTGTTTGGATATGGTTGTACCCTACAATGGTATCATGCGTGGATCGGGTTGCATGTCGCAACAACGAGATGTTGAGTACGGTTTCCTATATCTATTCTTATGCATTTTATTTCACATTCTCTGAGAAAGGTTCGTAGCATATTTTCGGTTGTTTTATTCATTACAAGGGTTGGGTAGTTATTTTCCATAGTTCGTTCTTTCTTATGTATCATATTTGAGTTGTAGCTTGTTGGCGCTTTGATGGCATTGTATGAGATTTTAGACNTACGGTTTCCTATATCTATTCTTATGCATTTTATTTCACATTCTCTGAGAAAGGTTCGTAGCATCTTTTCGGTTGTTTTATTGGGTTGGGTAGTTATTTTCCATAGTTCGTTCTTTCTTATGTATCATATTTGAGTTGTAGCTTGTTGGCGCTTTGATGGCATTGTATGAGATTTTAGATAGTGTGTAAGGTGGCTTAGCTCGAGCAGCTTATACTAGGTGAGACGGGGTTATTGGACCTAAGGTCATTTTGATTGAATTTATGTAGGGTATATTAAAGAGAAAATATCGTTATTCAATTCAGAATGAGGTAATGATCCTTGTCAGGAGGAGAGACTCCATGATTTGTTGATTCGGCATGTGGTTATGAGTTTCTACACATCTCTTCCGTCGTGGCAGTAGTGCGAGAGTTGGAATCAGGTCTTGTAGAGAAATTCGGAGGTTGGAATTTGGTTCTAAGGCTTATTGACCAAATAGAAGGGAGAATCTTCAGTCTGGCTTGAGCTAATGTGCACAACTGGGTTCAGTGGCGGACCCAGGATTTTGTGCAAGCGGGTTCAATATTAGAAGTATATAAATTTAGTGGGAAAATAGTAGTTGTCAAGTGGGTTCAAATAAAATAATTATGCAAAATTTTCACAGTTTTAATCCTAATTTATACATATACACAGTATTATTTTTTTGTGAAGCGGGTTCAGTTGAACCCGCTAGCCACCACTTGGGTCCGCCACTGACTGGGTTGTGGTGGCACGGGTAGGTGCACGAGGTGTCGAACAGTGATTTTGGACAACTCTTGAGCAGTTCTTGGCACGTTTGAGGACGAACATATGTTTAAGTGGGGGAGAATGTAATGACCCAACTAGTCGTTTTGAGCTCTAGCACGTCGTTTGTCGGTTTGAGGCCTCGAGTAGCTCCACTTCATGTATTACGACTTGTACGTGTGGTCAGAATCGAATTTCGGGAAGTTCAGAGTTGATTCAGATGAAAAATTCTTATTTCAGAAGCTTTAAGTTGGATGAATCGACTAAGGTTTGAATTTTGAGAAACTGACTTCGGAATCAGGATTTGAAGGTTCTAATAGGTTGTATGATGATTTTGAACTTGGGCATATGTTCGGGTTAAGTATCGGGTGGTCCGGAAGCATTTCGGCGCTTATTATGGAAAGTTGGTATTTTGGAAGTTCTGGAATTTCATAGGTTTGGTTTGAAGTGGATTTTGATGGTATCGATGTCCGTTTGGAGTTCTGAGCCTAGGAATACATTTGTATCATGATTTGTGACTTGTGCATAAAGTTTGGCATCATTCTGGAATGTTTAAGTGTAATTCGTACGCGTTCAGAGAAGTTTGGAAGTTGGAAAGTTGAAAGAAAGGTTTTGGCCATTGATTCGTAGTTTTGATGTTGTTAAGCCTAATTTGAGGCTTCGACTAAGTTCGTATCATAATTGGGTTTACGTGTTGGTATATTTGGTTGAGGTCTCGGGGGTCGCGGGGTGGATTCTAGGTGATCAACGGATTGGATTTTTGACTTAAGGAAAAACTAGAAGTTCTGGATGCTGGTGTTTTCGCACCTGCACAAGAAGGACCGCAGGAGCAGGCAGTGGCTCGCAGAAGTGACCTGGGAAGGGATGGACTGAGGTCGCATGTGCGAAAATGTTTTTCACACCTGCATGATCGCGGAAGCGGAATTGAAGGTGCAGAAGCGGAAGCGGGCAGCTGGGACATTTCCGCAGAAGCAGAGGGACGGGCGCAGGTGCTCCTTCGTAGGTGCGAATTCGTGTCCGCATATGCGGATGTGGGAGGCCTTAGGAGAACCACAGATGCGGAATTTTGGCCGCGCTTGCTGAACCGCAGAAGTGGTCAAGTGATCGCAGGTGCGATGATCACTGGTCAGAGGGCTTGTTTAAGTACGTGGGTTTGGCTTATTTTCATTTCATTTCTTCCATGGGAGCCGGCCTTGGAGCGATTTTGGAGTGCCATTTTCATCGTCAATCATGAGTTTCGGATCGTTTGGCTTGGAGTTGAGTGTTTGAGTGGCGTTGGAACCGGTTATGGAACTTCGGAGCGAGATAAGTCTCATGTCTAACTTTGTGAGGGGGAAACAACCCCTTAGGTGATGTAATTGTTATGTATTAATAGTTGTGGGTGCTACGTACGCACGAGGTGATGAGAGTCCGTATGTAGCTAAAGCATGTTTATATCCTAGTAGACTTAGGACTTCACCATGTAATATTTGAAATATTTGAACTCGTTCTGCTGGCTTAATTAATTGAAATTTTAATTGAACTTGATTTAGAAATACATGCATATATATTAGGCCGAGCTTTATTACCTTGAGTTGTTAGAAAGTTATTTGAGAAACGGTAAAGGTTATACTCACCTTGTGTTCAAATACTGTATCGTAAGCTCGTGTCTCGTAAATCGATAATTCATTTCCTTTCTAGTGGAGCGGGCCAAACGCCTCGGTAAGATTATGTACCACGCTCTCATGGGAACGGGCCATTTGCCTCGGCAGTATAATATATGCATCTATAGTTTGTGCCGCGTGACCCTCGGCAGTGTACACATTATGATGGGATCGGATCGATCGCCTCGGCAGTATTATACTCTTTTTGAGATCTGACCGTACTACCACGACATAATCATTCGTCATATCGCTAGCAATCCGAATATTCGCGAGATTTTCCTTCCACTGATGCCTTGCATTTTATATGGTATTTCTTATCCTTTTTTTATTGACACTTGATATTTCCAAACTGTTGAGATAGAATACAAGATTGAGAAATTAATATCGTTAAAAGAAATTTTGGAAGATTGTGTTAGTTACAGTTTTACCTCACTACTACTGATGTGCCTCTTATATGTTTATGATTTATCATGTTAATTTATTGGACCACTAGTAAGTGTCGACGTCGACCCCTCATCACTACTTCTCCGGGGTTAGGCTAGATACTTACTAGGTACATGTTGATTTACGTACTCATGCTACACTTCTATACTAAATGTGCAGGATTTGACAGATTCATTTGATGATTATCTTAGCGCGTAGGCGCAGCTGTTGAGGAGACTTTATGTGAGCTGCATTCCAGGCTACGCATCGTAGTCCATAGAGTCTCCATCGTATTATTTAATTTATCCTATCTTATTTACATTCTAAGCATATGTTGTATTATTATTTCACTCCTTAGTAAATGCTCATGTACTTGTGATACCGAGTTTTGGGGTATACTAGTTGATGCTTATGGTTCTGTATATTATCATCCCCTTTCATTTATATTATAAACTACAAATTTTGTACATCCTCGTGGATTTAAAAGTGTAAATTCCCTTTCTCATTAAAATTTGTGATTTCAAAGATAATAAAATAAGTAATTAAATTGATCAATCATCGTTGGCTTGCCTGCCGGCAGCGTTAGGCGTCATCACAACCTATAGTGGATTTTGGGTCGTGACAAAATGGGCCATTGTCCTCTATAAGATAAGATAAGGGTTCTGCAATATAGCCTCTTTCAAAATAGTAACCGAAAAATGTATATTTTTTGAATATATATATACATTATGTATGTTATATATTAAAATTATACAAATTTTATACACTTTTTTGACTACCAAATATTAATAATTTCTGGCATGAGCTGAAAGTGATATTTGCCCTAAATAATATCCCGTAGCAAATATTTAAATACTTTAAGAACAAATGACCTCCTTCATATAAATTATTTTTCAATTTCAGTATACCATATAAAAGTCTTTGTGTCTGTAAGTGCGTGTATAAATTCAACATAACTTCAAAAAAATTCCTTTCAAGTAC